>JAVGVS010000046.1:1169490-1406990 GCA_032718565.1 Distichodus sexfasciatus
ACATTACTGTCATGTGTTCTTGCTTCATCCATGATATAAATATAATTTTTTTTTCCAGTTTGGCAGGACTGAAGTTATAGAAAATTCTCTAAACCCAGACTTTGTGAGGAAATTTGTGTTGGATTACTTGTTTGAGGAAAAGCAAAACCTTCGGTTTGATGTGTAAGTGCAAAATGTATTATTATTATTATTATTATTATTATTGTTGTTGTTGTTGTTATATTTTTATTTATTGACATATTAACGATGTCTTTTTTGTATTAATGTAGTAGTCCTTGGATTAAAATTAGCAGAGAGGAGAGATGATATGGATAAAGTTCATTTTGGATTGTGCTTTAGATAAATTGTCAACATCATGTTAAAGGATTTCAATTCCACAATGTCAAAGTTAAAGTAAAAATGGTATAAATATATATCCACAAGCAAAACAAAACAACCCCTAGATCTAAGTTTTTAGAAATATTTTGTGAACTAATTTAGTTAAATTAACTAAAATACAGAAAATGAGGTGATTAGTCTTCTTTGCCCTGCTTTCAAAATAGTAAAATATGACAGTATGTAGAATATTGGTCTATAGAAGAGTGAATGTTGAATTTTGAGACACTAGCTATATTCTATATACATATCATGTAGTAGTAGTGCCTCAATTTAAAGTAGAAACTCGTTGGACTTGAAGATAAAATTGTGCAGAGTCGATCTTTATCATGAACTGATCCGAATCAAGTGACTCGCTGAAAAGAATCGGAACATCCATCACTCGATTGTGTGACGCTGTGGCGCTCTTGAGGCAAATATTCTCGCGAGAAAACATGTGAGTAGTTAATATCTGTGTTTAATAATACTGAATTTAAATAAGAATTAAAATCATATTAAATAAATTCATATTAGTTATTTTAAAATATCAAAAACCATAAACTTAGCCCTAAATGCACTTACAGCAACTATGTAAGTAACAGCAAACCATAAGGAGTCATAGATTGTAATGTTTGTTTTTTTATGTATGTGCATAAAAATAATTAATGGTTTTTTTTTTTTTTTAATTTTATAATTGTCCAGTCTCTTAAAATGCTACATGAGTAATTGTGAATGTAATTTTCAGTTCTCTGCTGCCCCCTAAGGGGAACCAGTGGAATATATTTCATGTTCTGTCCTGTTTTCTATGTTGACACGTTTCGGTTTAAAAAAGAATAATTATGTGCAAGTTGTTCCTATTAATTTGTGTGCATTAGAATGTTTTGGACTAATAGAGCTTAACTATGCCTTCCTGAGCTTAAGCCTCTTGTTAATGCTATTGATGCTGATGGCGCTCTCTCTCTCTCTCTCTCTCTCTCTCTCTCACACACACACACACACACACACACAAATGGGGAAACTGCTTCGGGCAGCAGTAAGTCTAATCAGTGAGAGGGAAGGCAGGATGATAGAGGAGAGTAAGAGCTAATGTGGAAAATTCAGGTTATGAACATATAATATGGAAAATGAGTAGAAGCAGGAGATTTGCACAGTGACCTTGTTTTTGACAGCAACTGTATAATCTTTGTCTGTTCAAATTCTGTAAGACTCTGAATTATCTACAAATTCTGATTCTGATTCCACATCGTTTCCTCTGTGGGAGTGTGTTCTAGGAAACCTGTGTCTCACAGAAGAAAACCCCTTAAAACATATTAAACCATATTGGTACATGCACAATAATGACATGTGACCTAATTACAGTTAATCTAAGAGATGCTTTCCTCAACTTGAACAATAGGCAATAAATTCATATCATTTGTGACACCAGACCAGAAGTGCCAGGTTTGTTAGTGCAAGATAATAATGGTCAGATAGTAATAATGGTGAAAGCATAAAATTATATGCTTTAAATCTCTGATGATGACGTACATAAATAGGGACTGTTAAAATAGATCCTGAGGGGGTCTGGTGTCTTTTCAGTTCCAGTCAATGATATCAGGCATTTCTTTGCTGGGCTGACCCAAAAACCTGCAGAAACTAAGTCCTCATAGGATCTAGTTTTAAAAAACCCTGATGTACTGTAGGTCCAAAGCCACTTATCTGTTTTCCTGTCCTTCCCCAACTCTCTTCCTCTATCCTCCTGGTGTGCTCTGTGAATTCAATGTTAGACAACGAGACAGGTAGGAAACAAGTGAAGGAAAAGAGGAAAAACTTATGGAACATAATCATGCTTCTTTCTGTAATTTTGTGACCAATTACAGCATGAATAAACATCATCTCAGTCATCAGCTCTGTCTCTCTTTCATCCTCTCTCTACACTAAACTGTGATGTCAAATTCAAATGTTCTATGCTCAGGCAGCTGGAGAGAGATTTCAAAGTTAACAGAGTCTTTAGTTGTTTAGTCATTTAATACTTTATTTTAACCATATGGATTCTACCTGGTATAGAATGATATAGTTTAGAAATTCCTAAAAAATTGTAATGCCTGGGTGGAGCCAGTGTTGTGAATGTTAGTAATTCTTTGTCACTGTGAACACACCACAGCAAAGCACACAGTGTCCCACAACAAAATGTTACCTCTGCATTTGACCCATCCATGAAAGAGCAGTGGGCAGCTAACATGGGCAGCGCCCAGAGAGCTGTGCTTGGGGACAGTATCTTGCTCAGGAGTACCTCAGTGGTACCTTTACCAGTCCTAGGATTCAAACCAGCGATCTTCCGATCATGCGGCAAACGCACTAACCATTACACTACCAACTGCTTTTTGTTAAAGACATTAATGAATAAATCACCTACAGGAAGAATTGCACTGATATGGTATGAAAGATGTGATCAATGAACCCTCTTTACATTACTATCCTTTTGTTTAAAAAGAGAGAGAGGAAGACTTTCTTTTCTTTCAGAAAGATCACCATTCATCAGCAATTTCGATGATTAATCTGTTCTTTCTCCACCAGAGAGCAGTGCTGAGCCATTACTACAAACACCACGCAATAACACGCAACAGATGTGTTACTAATCAGAAATGAGTAATTGACTTGGTGTGAATAATAAAGTGAAATGGTTACTTAACAGAAGATGAAAAAGCAATAACACAGGTTTCATTATGGCGCGGCACCGGAAGCTCAAGTGCGTGACTACAGTCTTTTTTTTTCTTTTTTTGCCCTTTTCCTTGAAGCAAGTTGGACTTCTTGGAGGATTTCAAAACTGTGCCCCTCAGGTCCCAGGATGACACGAAATGAAAAAAAAGCCTTGTTTTTCGGCATCCATTTCCTGGAATGGGGTTCCTGGAAGTTTTCAGACTAATGTTTGTCTGGTGCGTTTTTGTACAGAATACCTGCGCTTGTCGGCAACACGTGGTTTCCTGATTAATTACACTGGGAAAACAAGATTAAACACAAACCATGACCAGAGTCTGTATATGTAATTTTTTCTGTTTATATATTTTTTAGATTACTATTTAATTAGAGTTAGGGTCTCCTTAAGAAGCAACATTCTGACAGCCAGCACCAACCGTGGCTCGAGTCAAAATATATGGATACATATGTTATATTATTAGATTTTTGGGTCTAATTTTTGCGTGATAAGAAACATGATTCCGACAACAAACACAAAATCATGACTAAAGTTCGAATTTATGGAGACATATTTATTATTATTTAATTGTTATATTAAAAAGTACAAATAATAGCCCAGAGCTATTCGTGTCAAAGTTCTATTCGAACTTATGTGTTCAAAAAGTCGTTACGACCGTTAAGTAAATAGTGAGAAAAAGAATTAGATTAAATAGCGGAACTCGTCAAAAATCTGAATCTGTCTGTGCTGCAACATTAAAATATTGTTAAACTCTATCGTAACTTGAATAAAATAATTAACACCCATAACCACGAAGTTAAGCATTATCTTCGTGAAACCGGCGCATCGTCTTAACACGCCAAACAGGACAAACTCCTCATTGTTAGCCGTTACAGCTGTTGAAATGTTTGTAAACAATTGCCTGCCATGTGGCATTGCGAGGACCACTGGGAAATGTAGTTTGAATGCTCGAACAGCCGTTTGAAGCGAACGTCGGTACGACAGCCGCACTACAACTCCCAGAAATCCTGTCGGTCACTTGATTGGCGGTGGCTGTGACGCGGCTGGTGATAAGTACCGCTGCGCGCAGCTCTCCGGCAATACTGTGGCTCTTCTGCTCGGACAGAAATGACAGTGGGCGGTTAGTGCTGAGTAGTTTTGGAATTTTTGAGAGGGCAAAATCTAGACCGCTTTTTTAAAACTTTGCTTTGTTTCTGACGACGAGCTACAAACAGAACAAAGTTTGCGTTTCTTATTAAAGGTAAGGTTATTATTATTATAATAATAATTATTATTATTAGTGGGTAAGCAATCAGGAAAATGTGATACGCAATTTTAATGTACATTTTTGCCCGTTAATTGCAAAATGCGAACGGGCTTAACCGGCTTTAGTCAGTAAATAAATATATAAATCGGCCATCCTTAAAAATCTACTTGAAATATCGTATTCATTGCATACAAATAACTTTAAGATGAGCTCATAATTAACTGGTTTTAAATACTTTTCATCCTCTGTCGCTTTGTTTCCGAAACCGGAACATGTGATAGTCTTTTCCTCCCTACTGCAGACTCAGTGTTTACATTTTAATGACCGTGGAAGGGCTGTGAGGTCAGTCTCAGCCTGTAGGCCTGTTTTCAGCATGTTTAACGCCAGCTTCATTTAGTTCACATTTGACGTCGTTTCAGTGTAGAATTATTTTGTGAGATGCTTGTATCTTGTTTGAAATGTTGGAAAGTAGAAAACTCATTTTAAGACTTGCAACGTTTTCTAGCTGTTTTCGCGTTTTGAGAGTTTATATGTGATGTTTAATGATTCCAATATTTGCTTATTCGTCTTTAATGAAAACGTAATTAAGTTGGCTTGTTTTTTTATGCTTTCTGGATACTGTTGGCTTTAGTTTTCCATCACAGGTTCTTTGTTCTTGTGCTTGAGTTTTAATGTAAAAGGCCACTAGGGGGCAGCAGGTAAAACAGACCTGCGTGGACGTTTTCTCGCCAGGTAAACTCACCTGTTACCTGGTGCGCCCAGACAGCCTCAGACAAAGGGTTGCCAGATTTCGCCTGATTACTCTGTTATGTAAGGTTTTTTTTTTAATAATCTGGCATAGCATGTCCTCTCAAAAGTCTGATGTTAGGCCTGATGGAAGATTGCTTTGAAATGCAATTTTCTTGATAATAATAATAATATCATTCAGTGAAATTAACTTGGCACAAAGACTTATGGAAAATTCCAGCTCCTGGGGAAAAGGCTCTGATATGTCTGTGTGTGTGTGTGTGTGTGTGTGTGTGTGTGTGTGTATGTATCTTTGACATCTGACAAGCTGTATATTTTTACATCCATATTATTGTCATTTTTATGGTGTGGTGACTCACTTTTTAATGTTGCCTATACACATTAGGATTGTTTTTCTTAAACTAAAGCCTCAGAGGAATAACTACCTTGCCACTGTTTTGGTAGCTTTACTGAATCTTTTTGTACCTCAAGTCAGGTAAATATTTATGGATATTTATTAACAAAATAGTATGTTAAACTTTCTAATTTAAGTATTGAAAGTGCAAGTTTGCACTCATTACAAGGGAGTCATTACAAGATTTGTGTAGAATGTGAACTTTTCCAGTGCACTTTAAATTCTATGATAGTTTAATTATCTTAGTTTACCATCTTTAATCAAATCACTACAACTAGTATAATAATTTGTCAAAATACACAAATGATGTAGTTCAGTATAGATAGGAAGAGTGAATTTTAAGTTAGTATAAGGGCAATTTTCCATCTAATCAGTATGATAAATGAAATAGGTCAGTATAGATAGGAAAAAGTTTAACAGGGTATTTAGCTTTTCACAGTGTACTTTTAAATTTTACATTAGAATTGTCCTCCATCTTCCATCCAATTGCTACAATTATAATAAATCCCTAACATACAAACATAGTATTGGTCACTATTGATAAGAAATTGTTGCTAGTATTGTGGTTTAAATTCCTCTTATTTTGTCTTTACTTTATCAGAGCCCCCTTTTCCAGATCTCATCCGAGTCGATCGACTCCCTAACAGTCATCATGGTGCTGATCCTGGGAAGGCGTCTGAACCGTGAGGACTCAGGTATGCGCGAGTCGCCGGTGGTCAAGCGCAAGGTGTTGGAGATGGACCCCAAGACGCTGAGCAGCAGCCACGACGTCTTCGACTTCTCCTCAGGACCGTGCCACGCCGAGAGCGTGCTCCAGATGTTCAATGAGTTCAGGGACGGGCGTCTGTTCACCGACGTGGTGATCAGCGTGGAGGGGCGCGAGTTCCCATGCCACCGAGCCGTGCTGTCGGCGTGCAGCAGCTATTTCCGGGCCATGTTCTGCAACGACCACCGCGAGAGCCGCGAGATGCTGGTGGAGATCAATGGCATCCGGGCTGAGGCCATGGACACCTTCCTGCAGTACGTCTACACGGGTCGCGTTCGCATCACCACAGACAACGTGCAGTTCCTCTTCGAGACGTCCAGCCTCTTCCAGATTGCTGCTCTAAGGGATGCCTGCGCCAAGTTCCTGGAGGACCAATTGGACCCATGCAACTGCCTGGGCATCCAACGCTTCGCAGACGCCCACTCCCTCAAGCAGTTGGCCAACCGCTGCCGCTCCTATGCCCTGCAGAGGTTCGCCGACGTGGCCCAGCACGAGGAGTTCCTGGACCTGCGGAGGGACGAGCTGGAGGAGTACATCGGCAGTGATGAGGTGGTCATCGGCAAGGAGGAGACTGTCTTTGAGGCCGTCATGCGCTGGGTCTACCATGACGTGGAGCACCGGCGTGCCATGCTGCGCGAGCTGCTCACCCACGTTCGCCTGCCCCTGCTGCACCCCAACTACTTCGTCCAGACCGTGGAGGGCGACCAGCTGATCCAGAACGCACCAGAGTGCTACCAGCTGCTGCACGAGGCGCGGCGCTATCACGTGCTGGGCAACGAGATGATGTCTCCACGCACCCGGCCACGCAGGTAGGACCAGGTGGATGCTACCATCTCATTTCCTCTGACTCATACATATAATAACATCACTTTTTTTTTCAACAGGAGTTTTTATTTAAAGAGGAGATTTTTCTTTATTCTTCCCTTTAAACGAGTTCAGCTGGCAGGATGAGGGCGAGTAAACATAAGCTACTGAACACTGTACAGCTACAGTTCACTACGGTCTTTGAAAACCAGTCAGGCTTTAGGCAGTTAGGAGATAATTAAGACAAAAGACGAGTCTTTCACGATCTGACCCGTTCTCTTTGTACTTCCTGTGTCTTATCAGTGCGCCCCGATCCGGCACCTGACAACCCGAGAGAGTAAAACAGCTCCCGTACTTTGTGTTTAGCCACTCACTCGGGACGGTATCAAAGAGCAACTCTGTGTTTGTGGTCTTTATCTACTTTATCGGCTCTTCCCCCCAGCGTAGGAAAACAAACCCGGGACGTTCCACATGCTATTGTTGTTGCTCGTCTGGTTTGGTTTAGAAGTTGACTTTGATCAAAGAAGATTTCCGAGGGCTTGAAAATGTAGGCTTTTTCATAGCAGAAGCATTCTAGGGATAAGACTGAACATGCATGCAGAGGAACTTGGAAAGACTGATTTAGTGTAATATAGGTTTAAATATGTGTGTGCTGGCGGTGTCCCTATAGAATCACCTAAAAAGATCAGAAAGAAAGTCTCCCTCCAGATGTTTTCGCTTCTGTTGCTAGAAGGATTGTTGATTCTGAAAACTCATAGTGCTTTGGATGATTATAGGAATAAAACCTTATACCTTATTCATTCCCATGCATAAAAACACAAGTCAGTGGAATTGCAACCCTCTAGTGGACCAACTAGGCAATGACAATGCTCCTAACATGGTTGAATGATCCGTCTTCAGTAATGAATCCTTCATTATTTCTTCTTCCCACCGTTTTGTTTTGATGAAACCCTGTTCGAGGCTTCAAATTTTTAGCTCAAGTCTCTTGTCAGTAGCTCAACTGCAACCCTATTTCTGCAACCCGTATAATTCAACGACTATAAGCAGCAGAATCATCTCACGATTCAATTCAGATTTTTGGGCTCACGATTTGATTCAAAGTCGATTCACGATTCACAATTCAAAACATAGACGAGTTTATTTCCTGATTGCTGTTTTGAGTTACTTTTCCCATTTCACTGTGGCAGAGCAACAAAAAATCGCACTGAATCAAATGTAGTTAATCGTGAATCGATTTTAATCGACAGAAAAAGAATCGTGACTTGATTAGATTTTTTTTTGCCTGTGTAGTTATTTCGTGTCTGTCTTCACTTTTTTCACCATTTTTGTCCTGGAGACACGTCCATGTCTTTAGCGACCCCTAATGGTAAGGAGTGTGAATGAATTTTTCGTCCCACCTTTTTCCTTCCTATCTCGCTTACTTAAAATCTAATCAGCAGAAACACCCAAAAACAGCATTAATCGTTGATCTTTGTTCCTAATGAAGTGCTAAGTTGTTGATCAGCAGCTTTGTTTGGAAGTTCTGTCGAACACGAGATGATGATAGAATACGACAAAGGCTTGTCCGTACACATTCCTCCAGCGCGAACTCCGCACCACACAAACACCTGCGTTTCGAAACTCGCTCCCATTGACCCGAACTTGCATGTGTACCATGTGCTTTAAGTTTTTCTGCTCAGACGGGAGAAAGGAGGGAACAAAACAAATGGGGGCATGTTTTTTTTTCTCTCTTTCTCCCTCCCTCCCTCCAACTTCCCCGAACTGAAGGACTTTGGAATCTGTCTGAACGCGATTCGCAGAAGGAGCCGTCAGCGGGGTTTCTGGGTTTATCAGTTTACCTCCGTCCCTCTTTTGGCTCTTTTGTTTTGTTCTCTAAAACTGGTTACAGGGGTTGGTGGGGGTAAATTGTGTCCCTGTCGAGAGAACGTCATACAATGAAGTTTTAACAGTTGCAAAACTTCGCCAGGACAGTATGTCTTGTGCCTGAAAACAATCTTTTCGTCACACGTGAGGCTAGACTTAAATGAACAGTTGCCGTTCAGCTAAATCTTAACAAACTAAAAGTTAGTGAACACAAGCACGAAAGCTAGCTTTCAAGTTCCCCGTTTCATTTCTTAAAGTAAACGATACGTATGAGGAGCAGTTAATCAAGTCTGCTTCGTGCGTGGACAAAGGCTGTGATTTACAAAAACATCTCTTACTAAAAAGGTGGCGAAAGGGTTAAGTGTTAGAACTTCAGCTCCGCTCCCTCTCTCTCTCTCTCTCCCTCCCTCTCCCTCTCTCTCGCTCTGTCTGTCTGTCTGTCTCTGGGCAGATCGGAGCTGACTGCTGACTAGTCGGGGAGTGTTAATGTGCGCCAGTATAATTAACAGTCAGGCTTGAAAACAACTCTGCTCAGTGACGACAGCATGAACGCACCAATAAAACACTCGGGCTGTGTTCTCACTCAGAACTCGCTCAGGTGACACGAGTTAAACTCTTGTTTACGTCCTGAAAAAGAGCCTCGAGGGCACTGGCGTGTTTATGTAGGAGGTCAGCACACGTACTTCCTTCCTTCCTTCATGAGGGAAGATGGAGGTCAGCTCTAACTTTAGACAGAGAGAGAAAGATTCGCTACCTCTGTAATCAAACACGGGGCCATGAGGGAAGGAGGGCTGAAAGGAAGACAAAGATAGAAAAAGGGATGAGAGAAGGAGAGAGTGTGTGAGAGAGAGAGGTAAGCAGTGAGGGAGACAGAAAAAGTAGGATTATGAGAGAGCGGGAAGTTGGCAGCAAAAGAAACGAAGAGATGGAGGGAGAGAAAAATGAAGGAGGAGGATTGAGAGAGGGATGTAGGGAGAGAGGTGGTGGGGAAAGAGAATGAGAGAGAGAGAGGGAAGGAAAAAAAAAGGGAGGGAAGCTGTGGAGAAGGGGGAGAAGTAGAGGCAGGAAGGAAGTGAGACAGAGTGCGTGAGAGAGAGAGAGAGAGAGAGAGAGAGAGAGAGAGAGAAAAGGAGGACAAAGGGGAGAGAGAGAGAAGTGGGATGGAAGGGGGAGGAAGGGTAGGAGAAATAGAAAATGGGAGAAAAAGGAGGATAAAAGAAAAGGAAAGAGGGAGTGAGAGAGGAGGATGGAAAAGAAAGAAGGGTATGTATGATAAAAAGGAGGATAAAAGAGAGAAGGAAGGAGGGAGAGAGTGGGAAAGGAGAGATAAAGAGAGATAAGGTGAATGGAAGAGAGAGAGAGAGAGAAGGAGGGAGCAGGAAGGAGAGGAATGGTAAGGGGAAGACTGAGAGAGAGGAAAAATAAAGAAAGGGAGAGGGGGAAGGAGAGGGAACTTGCGTGTGCTGCAGTTTTTGTGTTTTTAAGTTGTTTTTAAGGCGGACTGCAGGAGGGGGAGGAGGAGGAGGAGGAGGAGGTTTGAACGCGATGTTTTGATTGTAAGGAGTTTGTTCTTGCTCTGAAAGTTCACCTCTGGCTCTGGGCTGTAATCTCAGACGTCGCTATTCTTAGCACGGGGCCGAGTTCACGTTGCCGTCATCGCCAAGAAGACGGCCCAAACAAACACGTGCTGTTAATAAGGTACAAAGAGCAGAGGTCAAACTACTGTTCTGAGATCAGGACGAGTGCAGGGGTCATGCTGGACTAACACACACTTCCCTTTTCACTCTAAAACCATTTATAATGTCATACAGAAACACAGAAGAAACCCTGTGCAGTGAGAAGACGGCCCTTTAAAAGATACGATCATGTGAATTCCCGGGGAAGAAGAATTTTGATACAGATGGAGGGAATAATAACCTGAACTGCTATATTTTTAATGAGAAGCAGTATAAGAAAAATTGTACTTAAGAATTATTTATTTATTTGTCATTTGCTGCTGTACTTCTGTACCTACACTACCAGTCAAAGGTTTTTCATATACCGAGATTTTCTCCGCATTTGCATGTTGACTCGCTTATTACCGACTAAAAATACACCTCGTTCACCAACTGTTCTTAAGAAGAAGCTCTTATGGCCTGTGTCCACCAAACGCGTTTTTTGCGCTGGCAGCGCCTATTTTTAATGCAGATCCTATGAGCTTCAGCGTTCAGAGCGCTAAGCACCTTCAGCGGAAATAAAAAGACATCGTGAAGACGTTCAACTTTTAGAACAGCTCTGCGCTTGTCAATGTCACTTCTCTCTTGCTAGCCAATCAAAATCGAGGAAGGGGCGGGACATATAAATCGATGGTACTCTCCCAGCTGTGTTCTTGCACGGGTTATCTCATGCACTCAATCTTTATGTCTCAAAGACATGTGAGTATCTAGTTGAAACGCTGCACTGTAAACTCTCCTTTGTAAAGATAAACTTGTCAGCTAAACTGCTGTTCTCAAGGGAACGTTACAATGTTTACATGAAATAGGAGCCAATGGCGAAGTGCCCGCTTTTCGTAACTTGGCAACAACAAGCACTGAGAGAAGCTCTGGACGTGAGGTTTTGACTGCTCTCAGCTAAAAAAAAAATGGGTTTGGTGGACACAGGCCCTTAAAACACCATTTTCACAGCTTAACGGTTAGGGTGTTCACCCCATGATCAGAAGGTTGATGGTTCGAATTTGAGTACCTTTATAAGCAAACAAGTTGTATGATTCATCACTACTAACCTATAAAGAGACACCTATAATGTGGATCTCAACAAATTTAATCAAATGTAATCTAACTTCACATGAAAGTGAGTGATTGTCATTGTGAACACAGCACAGCACACAGTGCACCACAGCCAAATGTGACCTCTGCATTTGACCCATCTGTGAAGGAGCAGTGGGCAGCTAACAAGCGCCCGGGGAGAAGTGCTTGGGGACGGTACCCTGCTCGTGAGTTCCTCAGCGGTAACTTTACCTGCGACCTTCTGATCACGGGCCAAACACCCTACCGTTACGCCACCAACTGCCCCAGTCACCGCCAGTTAATAGAATGAGACATGCATTGTTGCATTGTTATAAAGGAAACTTGTTTTATTTGACTCATATTTTTATTTATGATTTACTCAAGTTACCAAAGCATAACAAGAATAAAAATCTTCAGTTAATGAAATACATGGGGAAAAGTGTGACTGATGGTATACATGTCGTCTTCTTCTTCTGTCCTGTAAAACTAAATCAAAGTAATTCAACAATAAAATATTTGAAAACCACAATGTTATTTTTGATTGAGTGGAGATACGTGCTTTTTTTCGGCAGATCGACGGGTTTCTCCGAGGTGATAGTAGTGGTGGGGGGCTGCGAAAGGGTCGGGGGCTTTAACCTGCCCTACACCGAGTGCTACGACCCCGTCACCGGAGAGTGGAAGTCACTGGCTAAACTCCCCGAATTCACCAAGTCCGAGTATGCAGTGTGCGCCCTCAGGAACGACATTCTGGTTTCAGGTAAGCGCGGGGGGGGCGTTGAGGTGATGAGACGGAGAGGTGTAGGATTGAAAGATGAATGTGCATGCCAAAGAATAAAAAGAAATGAAACGTTTTACACAGTACTGTATGCGAGTCATGTTCCTCGAAATTCGTCTACTCCACAGCTTTCCCCTCCACACTTTCCTTTTTGCAGCCGTTGCAGAATGTTATGGCAGAGCTTTTTTTGTATAGGTTTAATTTGGTCTCTTGGCACTGTGTGCGAGTGTGTAGGGGGGTGAAGGAGAGTTTGAAAAGGAGAGCCAATGAAAAGCAGAGTAAGCTGAGATGGGTGGAGTCTCAGAGTGGTTTGTTTACATTGCCATGTGCCTCACGTGTTTCCGAGTGAACGTTAACATCAGCGTGTTTCTCTCTGTTTCTCAGCATTCTCATTTTTGTTCTCTCGTCTCCTCTTTCCCGAGTCTCTTCTTTCCTCATTCCACACATGTTTACACTCCTCACTGTAAAGTGAGTTGGGGAGTTGGACTGAAGACAGCTCCAGTTTTATTGCAAGTCACACTAGAAACTGTGGTTCAACTCAACTGCCACTTTAGAATGGAGGTATAACATGGGGCTGAATTCAGCATTTTGAGGCAGTGATGACTTAAAGACAGGATCCTGATTAGAAGTGACTGCTGCTGGTCTCAATCTAAAATTAGTGCCGTTCATTTACATTCAGAACCTCTAATCAGCGTATTCTTGCTCATGATGGTTATTTCAATTAGTTTTAAATTTGTTAATACAAATTCTGTTTCTACTTTACCCAGTGTGTGTTCATGTTCTGTCCCTTTAAAAACATATTTCTGCATATGTTCTCATGTGACCCCTGCCATCCAGTCTGCCACTACATCTGTGTGTGTGAATCCTTCAGTCAGTTTTAAATCACTAAGATACAATATGGATTCTTCCGTTAGAAACATTATCGCAGCTTGTATAGTTGAGCATATTTAAAGTACAAGCCTCATCAGTGAGGTATGAGAGCAAAAAATAAACAAACATAAGCATTCATTAATTGTAATTTTAAGTGTTCAGTTAATCATGACTGATTTGAAACCTACTTTGATGGATATGTGTCATTCATTCAGAATTTTGACATCAGTTTTCATTCGAAAGTGAGTGATGGTATGTCAGTGTGAACACACCACACCACAGCGCACAGCAAAATGTGATCTTTGCATTTGACCCATCCGTGAAGGAGCCGTGGGCAGCTAACATGGGCAGCGCCTGGGGAGAACTGCTTTGGGACGGTACCTTGCTCGTGACTACTTCAGTGACACCTTTACCGGTCCTGGGATTCGAACCGGCGACCTTCTGATCACGAGGCGAACACCCTAACCGTCACACTACCAACAGCAGACATGCACCGATCATCATTATGCCTATTATCGCCGGTTCACCTATTGGCCCACTTTTGTCCCTACCATTGCAGAACAGAAACATCTCACAGGCACTGCAGTTTTGAAAATGGTCTGACTCAGTCCTTTAGCCATCATCACAATTTGGTCGAAGTGTCTCATTTTCATGCTTGCACATCAGCTTCAATGACAAAAAGTTCACTTGCTGCCTAATAGATTCCACCCACTGCCACCTGCCGTGGCATTCGTGGTTACAAGGTAAACTGTGTTATTCATTTGACCTGACAGTGGTCATAATTTAATGGCTAATTAATGTACACACACTTGTTTTGGTCTGCATTCTTCTGTCTCACCCAAAACATGCCTTGTCTGTGGTTCTAGAGAAATTATGATCTGGCCTGTCAGGTTGGAATTTGAGAAGTTATTTCTAATAGAAGACGTGCTAATTCATTAATCCTTGGGAACACTCTTACATTTTGCGCATTTTATCCCAGCTCCACTTAAACTAGCAAGGCTTGGCGTACCTTATCCAAATGCAAACTCATTAAAATAACTGCCTGATGAAAACTTGATGAGGATTTTAAGAGGGGGGAGGTACAGTATAATGCCATGCTGTGCTTATTCAGCAAGCTGCCAAGAAATAACTGGTTTGTTCTCTTTGCATAACTGTTGAATAATTTACATGGAGTCACAGAGGTTGTACTTCTTACTTCTTTTTTCTCTTGGGGGTCCTAACAGCAATTTACTGTAATCTCATGCACCTTCAGGGTTGTGCAAAAGTCTTAAGCCACGCCTCATTTCTTAATATTTAGGTAGGAAAATGAGAACAGGTACAGTGGTGTACAGCAACCGAGCATACATGTACATACTAGGGAGGCACCGATCCAACTTTTTTTTAGTTCCGATACCGATGGCGATGCTTGGGATACTGGTGTCGATCCAATATCAGTTTTTAATTAATAAGTTGTGTATTTCCTTGTGAGGAGGAGACTGAGATTATTCTGTTATGCTTAAGACTTAAATACTGTTTTCCTGACTAAAACAATGTAATAATAATTACACACCCATATGTATATGCTGAATTATTTATTATTTAAATAACATCTCAAAAGTTATTCATTTAAACACAGTTCTGTAATTTTGTGACAGTCCCTAACCCTGTGGCACTAAAACAACAAAATGTGACCTCTGCATTTGACCCAGTGGGCAGCTATTTGGCAGAGCCCGGGGAGCAGTGATTTAGGGACGGTACCTTACTTGTGAGTACCTCAGTGGTACCTTTATAGGTCCCATTATCGGAGGGCCTTTGGTTCAAATGCCACGCTGGTAAAGGTACCACTGAGGTAATCATGAGCAAAGTACCGTCTCAAAGCACTGCTCCCTGGGGGCTGCCAAAAAACTGCCTAACCCTGTGGCACTAAAACCATCAGGAACACAGATTGTGAGTGAGAGCTGGTGTTAATTAAACAGTATAATGGTGTGATTTAGCTTTTTTTTTTGTTTGTAGTGTGTTGCGTCGCTCATTGTTGTATCAATATGTACGAATTGGCACAAATTAACGTTACCTGATTTCTGTGGGTTGATAGTAAAACATATCTCTGGTAACTTCTTTGGTATTTTTTCTGGTTCACATCAATTATGTAGTTTGTCACTATCAACCAGGCACACCTTAACTAATCCTAGCTGGCAGACTGTTCTTTTTTGAGCTGACATAAGTGTAGAGATATAGTAAGTTTACCTCATCAAGTAACCCCGCTAACGCTAACAAATTGTAACGCCAGCTGACGGAGACTCGTGTTATCGAGCATTTTTCATTGGGTTTGTTTTGACTTTTGATAAGTATTGTCACTCATTATTCACCAGTATCAAACAAGGACAAGCGTATACAAACATAAAAACCTACAGTTTACATATCGGCTCCATAGACTGGCCCAGTGCCACCAGTACCCGATCCCGCAATTTGAGTAGTTATCAGACTGATATCTGATTCACACATCATTTCTAGTCAATACTGTTCCTTAAGACTCATTAAAATGCAAGAAAGTGTGGCTCTTTTGACACAAAATGTGAATAACTGAGAGGTGGCTCAAAACTTTTGCACAGTACTGTATATGCTGAAGATGGAACAGTGACGAGCCCACCCTTATGCTGGACTCCAAAATAAAACAAAATAACATAGAGAATGTTGCCTTTCTATATGATTACATATGCCTTTGTCTGATAAACATTGTTCCTTGAAATGTATGCCATTGTTTTCTGAAGGCTTTAGCCTCTAATTTAAGGTCTCGACTGTTTTTTCCAAACGTGCTGCTGACCGCGTGTGCTTCAGGAGGCCGTATCAACAGCCGAGACGTGTGGATGTACAACTCTCAACTCAACATCTGGATTCGAGTGGCGTCGCTTAACAAGGGCCGATGGAGGCACAAGATGGCCGTGCTGCTGGGGAAGGTGAGGCTGGCTGCGTGCTTCCTTCCTGACGTTTAACATGCCACCCGTTTCATATCACGATGAACCGCTCCGACATGGTTTGTTCTCGTGCGCCGCATTCATTAGCGTTGATTACATAGTTAATTGAGGGCACAGTGTTGTGGTTACTTCTTGATCGTTCAAACGACAAATTTGTTCTGTTTCCGAGGTCACGTTTTTGTGCATTACAAAACAAAATTCCTGGGAGAGCTTGTTGAGTAACTGAACTGCCATTTCCTTTGTGCACCAACATGCGTTGGCGGAGCTTCAGAATGTTCTTATTAAACTCGTTTAGCCTCCAGTCTTCAAACTCTTCCATCTCGCTTGTCGCTCTTCGGTCTCTCTCTCTCCTTCTCTTTGCCTCAGCCAGTTCCTTCCCCACACTCTTTTCGTTTGCTTACTTTCCTCATTACGCAGTGACATCATCTTCTTCCCCCACCCTAATGAGTCACTTGGCTTTAGACTCGATGCTTTGCGCTCCAGAACTGGCCTGCATAATTCCTGACATGAATTCCTGTTGAGCGGGGTGAGCGAGGATCTTAACCTTTTATTAATATTTTAAGTGAGTGATTGTCATTGTGAACACAGCACAGCGCACAGTGCACCACAACAAAATGTGACCTCAGTGGTACCTTTATAGGTCCCATTATCGGAGGGCCTTTGGTTCAAATGCCACACTGGTAAAGGTATCACTGAGGTACTCTTGAGCGAGGTACCATCTCAAAGCACTGCTCCCTGAGGGCTACCAAAAAGCTGCCCACTGCTTCTTCATGGACGGGACAAATGCAGAGGTCACATTTCATTGTGGTGCAATGTGTCCTGGGCTGTGCTATGTTCACAATGACAAATAATCACTTAAAATTTATATGACTAAGTTTGGCCCAAACTTCCACCAGTATGTTTATCTGAGATGTTTATCTGACTGAAGTCTGGTTTATGCTTAATATGTTTACGCTTAGCAAATACCTGTAAACATTTATTCTTTTCACCATGTAGTTTTGGGATATACAGGCATTGGCTTGTTCTCAAGTGAAACATCTTTATGAAGCAGACTTTGTCACAAATAAGGCAGTGGGGGACAAGTAGGTTTTGAAAAACATTTGGATGGAACTGTATCGAAAGTTGTGATGCAGATACTGTGATGAACTATTGACCAAAGCACCGCCAGCCTGGGGTGTCTTTCCCAAAAGCATAATTGCTAACTATGTTAGCAGCTAACATAGTGTACATGGGAACTAACATTAGCAACTAACATAGTGTACATTAGCAACTAGTATTAGCAACTAACGTAGTGTACATTAGACACTAACATAGTGTACATAGGAACTATTATAGTGCAGATTAGCAACTAACATAGTGTACATTAGACACTAACATAGTGTACATTAGCAACTATCATAGTGTACATATAGGAACTATTATTAGTGTAGAGATTAGCAACCAACATATGTACATTAGACGCCTAACATAGTGTACATTAAAGCAACTATCATAGTGTACATAGGAAACCATCATAGTGTAGATATCAACTAATCTAGCAACTATCATAGTATACAGCAACTATCATAGTGTGTTAATAGCAACTATCATAGTGTACATTAGCAACTATCATAGTGCATATAGGAACTATCATAGTGTAGATATCAATCCAACGTTAGCAACTATCATCATAGTGGGGTATACAATAGCAACTATCATAGTGGCATATTAGCAACTATCATAGTGTACATTAGCAACTATCATAGTGTACATAGGAACTATCATAGTGTAGATATCAACTAACGTTAGCAACTATCATAGTGTCAATAGCAACTATCATAGTGTACATTAGCAACTATCATAGTGTACATAGGAACTATTATAGTGTAGATATCAACTAACATTAGCGACTATCATCATGTACAATAGCAACTAACGTTAGCAACTATCATAGTGTAGATTATCAACTAACATAGTGTACATTGGAACTATCATAGTGTACATAGCTTATCCATTCTTATTAAATCAAAAAAAGCGATTAATATATTAGTTGGCATCAGTTTACATGTGAACCAGACAATCCTCTCTTTTAATAAAAATAGTCCTCCTGTTCGGTATAAAGTTACGGTATGTACAATGTCTGGTCTGATTTTCATTTTGGGTTAATGCTAAGGGCTCGTTGATCATTGATTCGATGTATTGATGTAGATCGCTGTATCGTTACAACCCTACTGTATAAAAGACAGTTGTACTTTGTAACTGTTCTTAATTTGCTCGTCTGTTAATTAAATCTGCACTTCATTATGAACCTTAAGGGCAATGGCAAGTTAAAAACTAGGGTTTTTTTTTAAACTATTTCTGGAAAATGCAGCTCTTTATTCCAAACTTGTTAATTTTGTGAAAAAATGATTGATTCTCAGTATTGATTTTAAAATTGGTTTCACAATGAAAGTGAGTGATTATTTGTCATTGTGAACACACCACAGCACAGCACACAGTGCCCCATAACTAAGTGTGACCCCTGCATTTGACCCATCCATGAAGGAGCAGTGGGCAGCTAACATGGGCAGTGCAGAACCGGTGATCTTTCAATCACGGGGCAAACACGCTGACCATTACACTATCAACTGCCAATGAGGAACTATGTTGCAGATCTGTTAAACGGAAACTTTGCCCGAGGACTCTGCTGTGGTTAATAATGAGTGAAAGCTTATTAAGGGACTTATTTCACAAACGGCTTGGGGCCTCTCTCCCGCAGTTTGGGAGTGCCGTGTTTGTGCTCGAGCGAACAAGCAAATAAAAGTTGCTTGAGCAAAAACAGATTACAGTGTGCTGTGGGTTTTGTCCAGGCACCAGCTGATTTACACCATATGCTCTGCCAGCAGTTGCCTAATTCATTTGTCACATTTTCTAAGTATTTTTTTATCTTTGTTTATGAAGCCTGGTCATGTTTTTTTTGATCATTATTAATACCATTTTTGATTCTCTGTGTCATGTTTACTCAAGCACGTTATTGAGGCTGGTGGGATAATTAGCTTTTATTACAGTTAAGAGGAATAATTGGTCTAACTTGATGATTTATCAGCTAGTCACAGTAATATATTTATCAATATAGGATTCTGCACATTATTTTATCATGCTGCTAGTTTCAGCTTCCTGCCAAATCTGTGAGGGAGACTGACAGCCCGAGGCTCTGTGGTGGTGTAATCACTTTGTACAATACATTTTTTTTAATCGTTTCTTAAAATGTCATGTATATGTGACCTTATTTCGAAACGTGGAGATAAAATGAAGGCAGCAGGGCTTCACTTTGTCATATCTGTCCCTAACTTTGAAAGTCAACACAGAAATCCTCTGTAAACACATGGCTTTAGGCCTCACGTGAGCGGCGCGTTTCCCCGCCGTGTTCCAACACGCTGCGCTCTCTGCTCCTGTCTGACTGGTTTTTAGTTCCGTTCCATTAGGGTGTTCAGTGTATCAGGTTGGGGGGGAAACAAAGAAAGCAAGATGTTTTGGAATGTTATTGCATCAGACAGGTTATAGACAGTCGTCACACCACAGTCTTGTTGTTTACTGAAATATGAAATGTTTTCTGTCTGTAGGATGGATGTCGCGATACCTTGTAGGGGATGATACAAATACTAGTAAAATTCCACCAAAACTGCTCAGCAATAGCGCTGATCACTCACTTTTTCTGACTGCTACTCCTCCCGCAGTTTTTGTTCCAACTCTAAAGCATGCACCCTATTGCGGTGCAGGGTACTTGTATTTGCATTTTTTATGTATCCACTCATTCATGACTTCTATCCCTTTTTTATTCATTTTTTTCCCCAATAGTCTAACATAGAGCCCAAATTTCGACGCTTTACTGCACAACTGCCGATCTTTACAAAGCCACCAAATCTGACATGATTCCTGTCTTTAACCGTCATGACCCACACTTGTCTTTTTCATCCTTTTTTTTCTTTTGTTTATTTTTCTCATTTATTTTCTCCCATTATTAAGAATCTGTTTTTACCAGTACTCGTCATTTTTCTTCCTTTTCTCATCCTGTGTTCTTTCCCCATTAACTTCAGTGCATTTTAATCAAAGTCATGTCACAGACAAAAAACTTGAGTAATCACATTGGCATTATCTTGCAGAAATGCATCTCTGGTTTTAGAGCTGAAACGATTATTCGAATAACTTTATTACAAAAAAATCGTTGAGGAATTTTTTCTAGAATCGAAGCTTCATTTCATTCTTTTTCACTCGCTAGAGCATGTGCCACTTGTGTTTCACATGGACGCTTATTAATAACGCACAACATTTTCAGTGGCGCGATCAAGACGAGATCTGATCCCTCTGTATGTGAATATGTGATCGTATTTGTAAGATATTCCGGGCACACAAACAGAAGTAAATGCATAAATACGCATAAAAGACATTTTTTGTGATGTGATGTGGCGCACAAGTGCCCGCGTCAGCGCCAGTACTCGCTAAAATGCTCCAGTTCAGTTCAAACGTCCCCTTTATTCCAGACAAAACGCATATTTTAGCTGATAAATAACCACAACAACCATCGTTCTACACACAGTGCAGCCATTCATTGACATTTTCCCTTAGATTTTCCATAGTTTATTCCAGAATGTGCGCTTAAAGCTTTATCGTGATGCGGCTCCGAGTAATAGTGTAATCAATAGGAAAGAGGAAATATAGAACATTTATTCATCAAAAAAATGTATTCTATATTCTGATGGATACCAAATGGATAAAGAAGTGTTAGAATGTAAAGCCATAGAATGCATAATAAAAACAGAAAAAAAACAGGCATGGGATACAACTCGGCAATAAAACAGACAATGTTCTTACTATTTCTAGTAGTTATGTCTACAGTTTCAGCACTTTTATTTTACATAAAGCTAAAAAACTAAACATTTCTACAGGCACAAGTCAGTTTTCATCAGAAATGTGTTGATTTCATAACTATCAGTTTGAGTGGTGCAGGACTTCCTGAATACAACAGTGTAAAGAGTGTATGGCTAACTTCTACCTGCACACTAGAATAAGCCTAAAAACAAAGGTATTGTCTTTTCTGTTTTTTAAAACAATTTATCCGATTAATCGAAAAAAATCGATAGAATACTCGATTATAAAAAGAATAGATAGTTGCAGCTCTATCTGGTTTTAATTTACACCGTTTTAGGATTTTTCGGAGTACATTTCACTACATGTTGCAGTTGTATTAAGGGTTGACAGGTTATCGGCCGGGTTGACTATCGGTGGCCGATATTAGGCATTTTGTCGATTATTGGTATCAGTGTTTCATTTTGACAATCACTGGTATTAAGTAATTACAAGGTGCGCTACTGTGGCTCCACTGTCGTCTCTCCTCTCTTTGCCGTTTGCTCTCGACTCATTTAGGGCTTGTTTACACGTATGCAATATATTTTATAAACGCTTTTTAAAAAATATATACAGTATTTGTTTGGGCCTTTTGTTCACATGTAAACAGAGTTTTAGCCACCTCAAACGCATATTTTTTAAAAACGCCCTCCAAAGTGAAGATTTTTCAAAATGCTAGATTCTGTGGATATGTGTAAATGCAAGGCCCAAACGTATAAAAAAAAGTGTTTATAAAAATATCTGCATGTGTGTAAACACATTTTTTTTAATCAAATGTCATGTAAACACAATTTTAAAAAACCATAAAAAATGTTTACAAAAATATCTGCATAAGTGTAAACAGGGCCTTAATATCCCGCCCACAACGCTCTCTGATTGGCTATATGTTACACGAGTAGTAGCCAATTAACGCTGAAGTCTTGTCACTCATACCACACTCGCATACGAGAGCAGCGTGAAGCTCCGAGAAGAAGAAGAGGAGAGAGTTTCAACTCAGCTTAGTGTTTGTAAAATTCTAAATTTCACTGAGATTTTCTCTTTTTTGCATATCGGTTATCGACCCTGTTAACTAGCAATAATCAGTATCGATATCGGCCCTGAAAAACCAATATCGGTCGACCTCTAAATTGTATGACTGTGCATGTGACAAATAAAGACTCTTGAATCAACGTTGCTCTCCAACTCTCCACCTTGAATGCAAAGTACTTCCCAATTTGTTCTGTTCTTTTTTTTTTTGTCAGGAAGGTGCATACAGAAAGAAGTAGCATCATGTTTTCAGAATTTTGCCATTGACTTGGCACCAAAGTATCGAGTATCTTGAGATAGGAAAGCCAGGATGTAATGAAAAGGCCGAGTGTCGAATCGAGTCTGACATTATCTTTGCCGTCAGACTGCCTCTTTGGCACGGTTTGGTGTGTGTTTAATCTTTCCTTGAGCTCCTGATGACATCTACATGACTAATAAAAGGCCAAACTGACATAGTTCTACCTCCAGGTCACGCAGAGATGAGCTTGGAGGCATGTTTGTGTGCGCAGTCGTGTTTAATAGCTATTATGTGAGATATAATACGGCTGGCACAGACCTGCTTTACCGGCCCCGCTGCTGCTACCAAAACACTGATGTATGAGGGATTGATCTGTACTTAATGGATCTCTATAGGTCCCACTCCCTCCCCCCTCCCTCCCTTGTTCTTTCTGTCTTTCATTCCTACCTTTCCTTCCTGCCTTCATAGCCCTATTCTAGTTATAAAGGTAGTGAATCCTTCTCTCTCTCTTTCTTTTTCTCACTTTATGAGTCTTGATCCTGAACCTCTTTCTCACCCTATTTCCCTCTCTTACTCTCTTCTGCTCTCGTCCCTCTTTCTTTCTCTTTTTTTTTCCTTCCTGCCTTAATTGCCCTTTGCTAGTTATATAGGTAGTGAATCCTTTAAATGTCCTCCCTCTCTCTCACTCACTCACTCACTCACTCACTCTGTGTGTCTCTCTCTCTCTCACTCACTGTGTCTCTCCATCACTCACCATGACTCTCTCACTCACTCTGTGTCTCTCTCTCTATCACTCACTCTGTCTCTATCATTCTCTCTGTCTCTATCGCTCGCTCTCTCACTCACTCACTCTGTGTGTGTCGCTCTCTCTCACTCCACGTCTCTCTCTCTCTGCCTCACTCACACTCTCTCTCTCTCACTCACTCACTCACTCACTCTATGTCTATCTCTCTCTCTCAGATTCTTGGCCCTGAACCTCTCTTTCTGACAATATTTTATATTCCTGTCACCCTTCCTCTGTTCCGTCATGGCCCTGTGTTTAATTACATAGGTAGCGAATCCTCTCTCTCCCTCCGTTTCACTCTATTTCTCTCCTTCAATTCTAGACACTTAGCCTCCATTTCCGCTTCTTGTTAAACGGTAGATGTAACATGTCGTATTTGTTTATCCTCCCTCACTCCCTGGCGTTCCGTGTCCCTGTGCAGGTGTATGCAGTGGGCGGCTACGACGGTCAGTCTCGCCTCAGCAGCGTGGAGTGCTACGACTCCTTCTCCAACCGCTGGACAGAGGTGGCCCCCATGAAGGAGGCGGTGAGCTCCCCGGCCGTGGCCAGCTGCGTCAACAAGCTCTTCGTCATCGGCGGTGGCCCTGATGACAACACCTGCTCCGATAAGGTGAGGGCGGGCCACACACGACAATGACACTGCTTCTTGTGACTATTTTTAACCTCCATAAAGTCGTGACTCATACGAAGGTCACTATCAGCACAGAGTGACAATTAAACCATTAAAACTGACTCATTACCATGGGAGGATCGACAATAGGAATTTATTTGATTGCTGGTCCAGTTCGACTTGCGCTGAGGTGAGGAAAAGGTGTAATATGTTGTCTCAGCATCTTCATTATGATGTGCTGCTGTGCAAAAATCTCTCTCTCTATCACTCACTCACTCTATCACTGTGCAAAAAGCTCATTTTAGAACATATGACGTCAAGTGAGACGAATTATATCAAACACGTCTGGTAGCAGCAAAAACTCAAACACTTTTATTTTCCTCAATAGTCATAAAGTCTGTTTGAAATGGAACTCTTTACTCCAATTTAGGCCAAGTTCAAGAAATAGTTTGTACCTCTTTTCCACAGGAATAAAATATTTTCCTTTGCATTTGCAGTCCCCTTAAAAAATATCATTTATTATTATTATAGAATGATTAGTTTCTACAAGAGTTAGTCAAATATTGTTTTATTTTTGGAAAATTTCACGATGTATCACAAAAAAAGATATTGCAGTGGTTATGGTCTTAGTTTAATGTGGCATTTTCATTGGGGTCTTTGCAAGATAGGAGGTCTATCATTTATAGTCTGGCAAAGTTCATTCCTTCATTCACCATCTGAACCGCCTAATCCCAATCGTGGATCGCGGGGACCAGAGCCTAACTACCGGCGCGAGGCGGGGACCAAGCCTGGGTGGGCGCTCACACACTCGCATAAACACCCTAGAGGGCAATTTAGAATAGCCCATTAGCCTAAATTGCATGCTTTTGGCGTATGGGAGGAAACTGGAGTTTCTGGAGAAAATCCTTATTGAAATGGGAAAAGTAGACAAGCTCCACATGGAAAAATCCCAAGGCCGAAGCGGGGACCGAACCCAGGTCTCGCTGTGAGACCACAGCGCCAGCCACCGCACCACTGTGTCGACATGGGAAAATTTCGACTCTTCTGTCCCTCTTCCATTGCACTGGTGTTGCTGATGGGTTGGTGCTGAGCTTGGGAACCGGCCCGCGTTTCTGGGTGACGCCACTCATTCATGTAAAATGTGAAGTTCTGCTTCCTTACTTATGTAAAGGTTTATTTACAGAGACCATTCCAAGTTGAAACCAGACTTAAAATTGAATTTAAGGTTGTTTTTTTTTAAAGCTGAACTTGATGGAATTGTGTTTTTACTGTGTGTGTGTGTATGTGTTTGGGTTGGTAGGTGGGTGGTGTATTAGCACATTTACCCTCAAACATACAGTAGCTGTAGTTACAACTTGTGTTAATTTGGCGTCTTCAAATTTTTATTTCCATGAACAGATTAAAAAAACCTAAGTTTTAACACTGAAGTTTGCAAACAATTTTAGGTTGAAGTAAATAAAAGGCGTATGTTAACGTCTAACTGATCAAATCACTTTCTATAGTGTAAGACAGAATCTTACGCTCTGCTTGAGTCGGCTCCTCTATTGTTCTATGAAACTAGACACTTTGTTTTGCCATCACAGACATATAGAACTGTCCCACAGTGTCTTTTTTTGTTTAAGCCAGCGTTAGTGTTGTCCGATCAGCAGGTGTCCTCGCTACTGCCCTCTACTGCCAGTGTTCAGCAAGGCCAGTCTGACCCCGATCTGTCAGGCCCGAGCTGATATGTTCTCCAGGTGGCTGGATGTTCACAGGGACCCCAGATGATGCAGTCTGACTGCTATTCAGAGTCACGGCCAATGCGTCTCCCCGTTCCTCGTTCTGACACGCCGAACTACGTCCTGCTCCCTCTTTTAATATTTTAATGATTATTATTATATACTATATGTGAGGATAGAGAAATTGTGTCTGTCCCTCTCTTTCTTTCTCTCTCTTTCCCCCTTTTTCTTTCCTTTCTTTCTCATAGTGAATACTCTCATTCTGCCTCACTCTTTCTCACACCCTCTCCTCCTGCCTTTTCTTCTCTCTCTCTCTCTCTCTCCCCCCCTTTCTTTTTCTTTTATTCATCCATTCTTTCTTCAGTCCCTCTCTTCGTCCACTCACCCACACAATAACCCTCCCACTCGCTCATTTTCCTACTCGCCCACCCATCTGTTCAAATACCCACCCACACACCCACCCATTCATACCTTTACCCATCCATCTTCATGTCCCTGACCTTGATAATGTAGGTGGTGAATATCTCTCTACTTTTTTGTGCAACTGTACATTACATATTTATTCATCTTTGAGCACGCCATCCCTCCCTCCCTTCTCCTGTTTGGTTTCTTGATCATAATTTTAATCTCGATCACAAAATCTCTCGTTCTCCTGTGCTTACACACACCATTTATGCGTTTTTTTTTTTTTTTTAAACTCACGTGGATGCAGCATGCACAGAATTTTCTAGTGCTTTCCATAACCGTAACGCTGGTATGCAAAAGAGAGCGAGCGAACGCATGATTTGTAGTTCTTGTTTCCCCTCGGTGCTTTCGCGTAGCCTCAGCAGAACGACAAATCTTGCGGGAATGTATGTTTACGGCGCTGCGTTAAATCCGCAGCTTTCTATAAAGCGTGTTGCCACGAAGTCACACTGCCAGGACACTTGGCCTCGTTGGGTTTTTCATTTGTGGGTTCCTCTTTTCCAGCGAGTGGAATTCAGAGCATCCTCATGGCTCTCTTTAGTCCGCGGCCGAGGAGGCGGTGCTGAAACCGGTTCTGATGTCGTCCTGTTAGGTTTTGTTTTGTCTTTGGTGATTGGGTATCGAAAAGGCGTTAAAGGAAGTTCAGTGGGTTCGTGTCGTGTTTCAGAAACAGTCACGTTCCTGCGCTTGGCTGGACCCAGGGGCGATCCTCTGCACGAGTGTTTGCTATTTCCAGACTGTCTGGAACCTGCTTTTTCAGATCCCCTGGTACACATATACACACACACACACACACACACATTCTGTCAGCTCTCCCATTCCAGGAAAGTTAAGGATAGGGATGGAAATAGAAGCAAACGCCTCTTTATCACTTGTGTGTGTGTGTGTTCATTCCTTTAACAACTGTGGCCTTTTATAGCCCCCACCACTTACAAGCAGGCCTCCTCTTTATCATGGAAGACATTGTTAAACATAGCTAGCCTGAGAATTTTCATTAAAGGGACAGTCGTGAATTTAAGCCATTTTTAAAGCAGCCTGGCATTAGTCGTGCTCTTCAGCGCAGCGTGGGATGATAAAAAAACATCTTTTACATTTAAGGCATTAAGCAGACTTCCAGAGCGACTTCCATTTCCTAATTTCAGTTTTATTGAGTGCAACTCGGGGTTAAGGGTCTTGCTCAGGGACCCAACAACCTCTTGGTCCAGAGGCGAGTGTCCTACCACTAGACCATCACCACAACATCATCATCATCATCATCATATACATACATCAAATTTCAACATCATATACCCTGAAAATATATATATTTTTTATAAAGACACTGGTGCGTGTTGATATTAAAATGAAGAATGCTGACTGCCGGACTGGAAGTCGTCTGAAGGGGAGGTTTTTTTAAAATCAGAAATTAGATAAATAGCATTGGACTATTTAGTTTGTTTTAGTAAAAAGACATGGTATGACTTGTGATTTTTTTTTTTTTTTAATATACAACTTGGGCAACACTTTTAGAATCACAATGAAGTTCATGAAGTTTATTGCAAAGAAAGTTGTCACAAATGAGGAATTTGCTTTGGTTCTGTTTCGCTTGTTCACTCACTCACTCACTGACTCTAGGTTCTGGGAGATTTTATCTCCTTTGCGTGCATCAGGAAGCCGC
This sequence comes from Distichodus sexfasciatus, assembly GCA_032718565.1. Classification (NCBI taxonomy): domain Eukaryota; kingdom Metazoa; phylum Chordata; class Actinopteri; order Characiformes; family Distichodontidae; genus Distichodus; species Distichodus sexfasciatus. The sequence goes on from JAVGVS010000046.1 coordinate 1,197,082, forward strand.
TACCAACACGCAGAAGACATGGGACGTCTGTATTAAATCTGTATTAACATGTGTGATAAGTAGTAGGTAATAAATGCTTTAGCAACCGTTACCTATTTTATTGGTAAGTTGTATATTAGTATTTTAGCCAAATGTGACTCTGCACGGCAGAACCAGTCGCGTCGCAACGGAGGTTTCCGAGAAAAACGAGCGTTTATGTTGCGTGGCATAAAATTTTGGATTTTTGGTTTTTAGTGTTTTGAAACAGTGGAAGGTCTATACTGTACTGGTGTGAATAAATTTCACTGAAAAACTTACCCTTTCCATCCTAAAAACGTGACTTTCTTGAGGTGAGGAATTCAATTCCAGCAGAATGTTAAAAGTTTCGGTTTTAACCGCTCTACTTCAATATTTACGGTAAATCCACTCGTTGACTAGCGTGAAGATATTTCTCCGGAATCCATCTTCGTCTCCCGAGTTCAGTTAACCTAACGCAGGTAGGCTATCCGTGTGGCTGTGAATGCAGCGTAGCCTACCGTAAATGCAAACGTAGCCGCGACCGCACCAAGCGTCTGTGAGTGCTACGGCGATAGTCAACTTCAAAGGCAGATTTCTCCGTTTCTCACTTGGCGTGACAGGAGAAACCCGACTCCTGATATTGATTATTACTAAAGAGAACTGATGATTATTTTTGAACTGATATTTGTCTGCTGTAAAAATGAAAATTGAAACATGAAACCAAGTTTAAATGACTTTTAACATATGTTTAATTCTGAACACTTCTCTTAACAAAAGAGTGCAGGAAGCGCCCAGTTTCTACCAAACTTCTGTTACCTCCAGCATTCAGTGTTGATGGACTAAACATCTAACAAACCAGATTCCTCTAAACCACAGATTGGTGACTTCAGACAGAGAGAGGAGACTGGATCAGAGCTAAATTTTTGGATTGAGCTCATTTTAAATGGGCACATTTTTTAAATTAATTTATTTTATCAGCATATTGGTTTGACCATTTAAAAAATGAAATCTCAACACTGATAATCCTAATCCTGTTTGACAGTCTGTTGCTAGATTATTCATGTAGGCTTTATGTAGGTTAAGAATGGAATCGACATGTCAGGATCTATAATTTCTGTTTCAACACAAGTTGCAGAAGCGAAAACAGAAAAATTCCAAGTATTATTAAACCCTATAATTAACACTGACCTCCGTCACCGTGTGTTGATGGCATCAAAGATTTATGTCCTGTGATGATGTTTCTGACTAAGCTACTTAGACATAGTTGAAATTGCTGAGAATCAAAACCAGAAGAGATCCCGTTTCCTCCATTAGAGGGTGAAAACTTCACAGTGGGTTTTGTAACGCTGTTTCGTCTCTCCTCACGTCTCTTAGGTCCAGTGTTACGATCCCGAGTCAGACTCCTGGTTGCTAAGGGCCAACATCCCCATTGCTAAGCGCTGCATCACGGCGGTGTCCTTCAGCAACCTCATCTACGTGTCCGGGGGTCTCACCAAGTCCATCTACTGCTACGACCCCATCGAGGACTACTGGATGCACGTGGTGCACACCTTCAGCAAGCAGGTACAGCGTATGTCCATCCGTCTGACTTTCTTTTTCTCTCGCTTGGTCTCCATCAGTAACCTTGACTTGTATGCATCTCTCCGTCCCCTCTTTTGTCACTTGGGTTTATCTCTCTTTCTCGCTCTGTCCCCTCCTCATTTGGTTGTTGTATTGTACTGTATGTCAAATCTCTCTTTCTCTCTCTGCATGTCTCCCTCTCTTTTTCTCTTTGTCACTCTATCGTTCTCTGCATGCATGTATATATGCTGCTAATACATACCTCTTATTGTTACGATAACTTATACTGGTTGCCACTTCATTGTCACATGCTCTACTCTGCTATGTACAATGCTGCAGCCGCACTTGGCACTTTAAAAATCATCTCTTTGCACCTGTCCTGCCCTCGCACATTTACAATTTTTACATTTACAATTTTTACAATGTTTACATTCTCAGGTTTGCACATTTAACTTTATGTTCCTTATTGTATAATATATAGTTTTATTTTTTGTCCTGTTACCCCAGCCTCCGTATTTAAGTTAGTATTTATGCTGTAAGTTTGTATTGCGTCTCTATCTTCCTTGTCTATTGCACAGTTAAAAGAGCGGATCAGGATACATTTCACTGCTTGTTGTACCTGTATAACTTGCACGTGACAAATAAAGAATCTTGAATCTTGAATCTTGAATGTCTCTCTGGCTTTCTGTCTTTATATGTCTATCTCTCTCACTCACTCACTCACTCACTCACTCACTCACTCTCTGTCTCTTTCTTTCTCTAACTTTCTCATCCTCTGCTTTTCTCTTTGTATCTCTCTCATTTCCTGCTTGTCTCTTTGTCTTTGTGTGTGTGTCTCTCTCTCTCTCTCTCTCTCTCTCTCTCTTTCATTATCTATGTCTCTCTCTGTCCCTCAGTCTTGTCACTATATTTCTCTCTCTCTCTCTCTCTTTGTCTCACTTCTGTCTGTCTGTCTCTCTCTCTCTCTCTCTCTTTGTCTCACTTCTGTGTCTCTCTCTCTCTCTCTCTCTATCACACTCTCTTGTTCTTTTTTTCCATCTCTCTCTTTGTCGCACTCTCTCTCTTCTTCTCACTCTCTCTATCTGTCTTTCTCACTCTCATTCTCAGCTTGTCTGTTTCTCTTCATCGTTCTTTCTCTTACTCTCTCAATTCTCTTCTCGTCTCTGGTTCTCTCTCTTTCTGTTTATCTCTTTGTCTCACTCTCTCATTCTTTGCATGTCTCTGTTTCTGTCTTTCTCTCTTTGTCTCACTCCCAATTTTCTGCTTGTCTCTGGTTCTCTTTGTATCTGCCTTTTCTCTCTCTCGCTCTCTTTCTCTACCTGTTTCTCTTTGTCATTCTTTCTCTGTCTTCGTGTCACTCTCTCATTCTCAACATGTCTCTCTTTCTGACTCATTCTCTGGGAGTGTGTGTGTGTGTGTGTGTGTATATATATATATAGATAGATAGATAGATAGATAGATAGATAGATAGATAGATAGATAGATAGATAGATAGATAGATAGATAGATAGATATAAAAGAGAGGGCAAAGAGATAATGCTAGACCTCATCATTCTCTTCCTCCTCCTCCTCCTCCTCATCCGTTTCTCCCACACTGTACCACTCGTTTATTGTGGAGGAAGTGAACACCTCCATGTCTAAGAGCATGAACATGACCATGCTGGAGTTAGAGGGTGTGGACAGTTGATTTAAACCAGTAGCCAACAGGACAAGGATGTGCAGATCTGTAAATCTCTTTTTGCTCTCTCTCTAGGAGAGTTGTGGCATGTCGGTGTGTAACGGCAAGATCTTCATCCTGGGAGGGCGAGGTGAGAGCGGTGAAGCGTCCGACACCATCCTTTGCTACGATCCGGCAACGGGCATCATCACCGGCGTGGCGGCCATGCCAAGACCCATCTCCTACCACGGCTGCGTCACCATCCACCGCTACAACGAGAAGTTCTACCTCTCATGACCCCCAGACACACACACACACACACAGGCCTCACTGCAGGGAGGAAAGAAGCTGAGCCGACAGTAACACCACGTTTCCCCCCCCTCTGGCCTTCTCTCAGAGACCTGCTGGCCAAAAATCGTTACTGCACACTGTCAGTCCACACACACACACACACACGCCCATGCAGGTTTTCGGTGGTCCAGGACGTGATAATCCGGAGAGCTTGAATGGACAGCAACTGGACTTCTTTTAAGGTTCTCGAAGACGTTTCACCTCTCATCCGACGAGGTGAAGCGTCTTCAAGTCCAGTTGATTTCCGTTCAAATTCTCAAGATCACACACGCACACACAGATACACTGCGCCATCAGACGGGCGGTTTCTATGTGAGAGGTTTGTTATCCCTCGTTTCCCCTCGTATCCATCAGGCCCAGTGTCTCACTTCTTCCTTTTTACTTTAATTATTTTTATTAAGACCTTTACTATCCGTATTTTTATTGACGTTTTATTATTTTTAGTGTATGGTGTTTTGTGTTGCTTATTGTGGAGGGTGAAAGGTGTGTTTGGTGGATGGATGGATGGATGATGGTGTGTGTGGAGCGTTTGGTTGGAGTTTAGGATTCCTGTGGGCTTCATAAAAGGCAGTGCTTAAGGAGAATTCTGGCCTCTTTCTACAATTTTTACAATGATTATTATTTAATTTTTTTTTTAAGTTACAAAGTTGGAAATGAGTCCCAAAATGAGTTCTTATATTCTGCATTGGCCACTTTTTATTATATAGTGATTCTCTGCATGTCTCTCTCCTTCGTTGTGCCTCTCATGTTCTGCATGTGTCTCTCTCTCTCTTTATGTCTCTATCTTTGTCTCTCTCTGTCCCTCAGTCTTGTCACTCTGTTCGTCTTTCTCTTTCAGTCTTCATTTCACTCTCATTCTCCACTTGTCTCTGGTTTTCGCTCTCTATCTCTTCGTCTCTCACTCTCTGCTTGTCTCCGTTTCTCTTTGTATCTCTCTCGCTCTTCGTCTCACTCTCTGCTTGTCTCACTCTCTGCTTGTCTCCATTTCTCTTTGTATCTCTCTCGCTCTTCGTCTCACTCTCTGCTTGTCTCTGTTTCTTTGTATCTCTCTCTCACACGCTCTTCATCTCACTCTCTGCTTGTCTGTTTCTCTTTGTATCTCTCTCGCACGCTCTTCGTCTCACTCTCTGCTTGTCTGTTTCTCTTTGTATCTGTCTTCTATTTGCTCTTCTTTTCACTTTCCCATTCTCTGCTTGTCTCTGGTTCTTCTCACTCTTTCAATTCTCTCTCAAATGTCTCACATATAATTTTTGAAGTAAAAAACTGTTTCTGCTCTAAAGCCTTGTAAAAGCAATTTCAACATGTAAAAATGTATCTCAGTGTGTGTAGAAATTTCTTCTAGAACAGAAACTGATTTTTTTTCGTCACTAGAATTGGCAACAATTGAAAGAAACCTGCTCTCAAACAGCTTATCAGTAATTTCATGCTTTAAGGTTAAACTGGACGTAGCTGTGTGCCCTTGGTAAATCTGTGACACATTTTTTGTGCGCAGCATATTAGTTTAAAAGATCACAAAACAACCCCACAAAGGTAACTTCAAAATGATTTGTAGAATGTCACTGGAATTTTCCTTTTTGCAGTGAGGTGGTGGAGCAGGGGTCCGTCAGGCTCCAACCATGTGGGGTTTTTAAATTTTTATTATTAATATTATGCTACATAGTGTTTATATGTGTGTTTATGGGTGAGTATGAATTGCTTCCATGACATTTACTCAGCACTGTGTGTTTTCAGGAAATAATTTAAGAAACGAAACAGGATTGAAGTAAAATGCGCCAGAGGACGTATTTCCGGTCTTAACATCCAGCCGTTAGTCCTCTGAAAAAATTCTACATGTGCTCAGATTTTACATTTAAAATTAAATCAAGTTCTATAACAATGTCAGGGCTATGTTTGAGTGTGTTGTTCGTTGTTTGTTTTTTTTATCTTAAAACTTTTATGTTTGCTGTTGTTTAAAGGGACACTCCACTCAGAGTCGCTACCCTGGCCGGCAGTTCTAGAAATCTCTTTGGATTTCGTCCGTTGTTTGCCACATTAGCGTTTTGGGCCGGAGTGGCACGTTAAGTTATTTCTTCTTGGTCAAAAGCGGTAAAAGTTGACAAGCCCCAACGAGGCACTTTTTACGTTTTTTTTTTTGTACATTTTATTTTATCTTACTCCTTTTTTTGGTGTAAATATGAGTACAGTTCTTGTTTTACTGTAAGAGGGTACATAGACTAAATGTGCAAAGGGGCAAAAAATGAACGAAACCCTTTCAAAGGTTATTACCCAAACCCTCGCTACTATACTCCGTGTGTATATTGTGCGGGATTCACAGAATGATGTAGCAGAGAGAGAGAGAGAGAGAATCTGTGTGTATGTATGCCTGAATTTGATACCATTCACATATTTGGTTTGTCCATAATTTATTCAAAGAGTTCCGCTACCCTCTTGGTATTAATCCCAAATCCTCAATGACGAGGAGAATGTCTAATAAAATAGTATTAACGCTCAGCTGGTAAAAACCTGGAACTGCTAAAGAAACCACATGGCCTTAGATACAGATGATCAGACACCAACATGGCCTTGATGATTCCAGTCCTGTCGTGATCGTCATCACTTATTTAGGTATTGCTCCGAGTTACTGTGATGGATGTTTTGGTGTGTGGAGTTATGAGTGTCTTTTTAGTTTATTTTATACTGATCATGTCCTAATCCAGTGTAAGACTTTGGGTTGTTGAATATGTACGATTGTGATAAAATGAGCTGTATATCATATGCTCCTTGATATTTTTAGATGAGAGAAAAGACTCTGCCAAAAAGCAGACGGTGACAAATATTTTACTCACCACAAGTGCATTATGGGAACATCAAACGTGTCACGCACTTGAAAATGAACCAAAGTTTTTTGCCTTTGGGCGCTGTAATCGGATGTTTTTTTCTGTATTTTGATTGCTTCGTATATGTGTAAAGCTGTCACTCTTCTTTCTCCTTTTCCCCAGGTGTGATTTCTGTATGAATGCTCTGTATGGTATAAGTGGACTGAACTTGGCATTATCTTAATAAACTTGTTTTTCAGGACTTCGTAATACATGTTTATTCCTTTAAAAAATAAATATAATTTGGCATTTCCAATGCAAAGACAAGGCAATAGAGAATAAACCTAATGCTATTATCTTATAGGTCCAATATTATGAAAAAATCACTTTGGACATCCATGTGGGTCTGTTTAATATAAAAAATGGTGAACAGTGTTCGTATTAATTTACGGATGTCAGAAATCGTGTGCTTAAACGAGCCGTTTAGATTTCTCTCCTACCTCTACATCACAGTAGGGGACATTTGAATAACTCCAGGCTACTATTTGAGAAGCTCCGTCCACCAGGTAGAACTGCTAGCGCTTCCTGATCCGCCATGTTTTGTCACAAGCGCTAGCGTAGGAATCGTAATAAAGGAGTCTACCGATGGGGTGTTGTATTGAACATGTATGGCTGTATGGATGGTCTGTTAGCAGCAGCCATGTTTATTTTCATGTGAGGTTAACACTCGCCATGCCTTCTACACCCCAGTTCCAGAGTGGGACGTGTGGAATTTAGGAATATTTAGGAATACTAATGAAAAAAACAGCCTGTTCTGAAAGGGACTGAAATAGAGGAGTAAAAAGCAGGTGAAAATGCCTAATCTGAGAGGTGTTTATAGCAAACTATTTCACAGTCATGTTTTAAATGTATAATATGGGACCTCTAATATTTAAGCCTTTCTCAAAGCTTTTCTTTGAGCCAGCAGGTCATTAGTGATTCCTTGAAATGCACACAATAATATATATATTTTTTTCGAAATAAATCCCTATCCGGGTTGCGGGGACTGGAGCCTATCCTGGCACAATGGGCACGATGTGGGGACCAACACACAAACTCACACAGACACACTCATTTTCTTAATAAATTATATATGAATATTTTACTAATATAAGCAGAAGTTAGTGATCTGAATATTATGGAAATCTCAACAGGGCAAAAACAGGTCAGATAGTAGATTGTAGAAATGTATATATACACCATATCAGTCTAATTCCGGTTTTATGATAAATATAAAGGATGTAAAATTCCAGTGTTTAGTTTATGGGGCGGTACATACAGCACACAAGGTGGTTAGGCAAATGTCTGTTTAAAAGGATCTGTCAAAACGGATAACTTCCTCCTTGCTTTAAAAAGGGGAATGATTTCTATAGACGTGCAAAGAGGTATTTACTTCCTCAACAGAACGACAGTTTTTTTAAGTGAGTGATTATTTCTCATTGTGAGCACAGCACACAGTCCACCACAACGAAGTGTGACCTATGCCTTTGACCCATCCGTGGGACAGTGCCTTGCTCATGAGTACCTCAGTGGTACCTTTACCAGTCCGGGACTCAAAACAGCAACCCTCCAATTGTGAGAGCAACCTCCTAACCGTTACACTACTTAACTGCCCCGAAAAAGCAGTTTGGCAGGAATGAAGGAGGAGGGTTTAATAAATGGGTTTATATTTATGGAGTTTTACGTACAACTGTTTCCCCCTGGGCTCTCAACACCTGCACATCCCAGAGTGTGTGTGTGTGTGTGTGTTGGGTATTTACGGTGTGTTGGGGCCCTTTTGTCCCCTAAAATCACTTTTATTTGTTTTTTGGGGATTTGTGGGGACATTTGAGAGGTCCCCATGAAGAAAAATGGCTACAGAAAATGTACATGTTTTATTTGAGAAAACAAAAGAGGTAAAAGATGTGCTTTTGCTTACTGAGGTTAAGGTTAGGATTAGGGTTAGCTATAGAATTATATACATTTAGTCATTATGGGAGTCTTATGTAAAAACCTCACAAAGATAGTAATGCTCGACTGTGTGTGTGTGTGTGTGTGCATGAACGATATCATTTGGCCTTGGGGGCTCTAATGTTTCCCCCAAATACACACTTGTGCTAGAATTGATAATTACCTGAGAACACTTGCACTTACTTGTCTAGAAAGAAGCAGACAAGAAAAAGAAGGTCTCTGAAATTTGTGGAACTATTAATAAAATAATATATTAAAATGATAAACAACAAGCAGTACATAAGCAAGCTCCGTTTGTCTGTGTAGGAGAGTCTGGGTGTACTTGTCATTTTTGTTTTTTTGTTAATTTAATTCATGTTAGTTCCGTATTTACCCAACGTATTTACCTTCGACCGAGTTTTGCTTTGGCGCCCATTCTTTGGAATGTTTATACACGTTTTGGAGTCACATCAATTTAAAAGTTCACAATTCCAGTTCTGGACACTTTTCTCCTGAAAGTCGGCCCTCTGGTGTTGCGTTATCGTTACATCATGCAGCAAGTTTGTGCTTCCCGTGTTCCACGAACCGGAAACTCGGGCTCATTACCGCCATCTGCTGGTCTGAACTGGAACTAGTTCTGTCCGTTTTAAGACTAGCGTGTGAAACATGAAACGCCAGCATTTTTGGACATTTCTCAGTGTTCCAGTGTGGTTTGTTTATTGTTATAATTTAAGAATAAGAAAAAAAAAGAAAGAACGGCCGTTTCGTTCGTATTTAGAATGTTTTTTATAACTACAGTTTATAAGTACAGGCTTCCGTGGACGACATAAAAATGATAAACTCTGACTTGAGAAATGAACGCAACCGCATTGTATTTCTCCCCTCTAGCTGCTAAAATATGTCACTACACTGAGTCTAAACAGGTCGAATCAAATCTTTATATATTTGCAAATATGACCTCGACTGCACCTTGGAAGAACTTCGAGGTTTCCCTTCGTGGACCGCTGAGAAAACACAATAATGGGTCTCTGGAATAAGAAGAATCAACAGAAGGCCTTTGCAAGTGAGTTCTTGGGACAGCTCCTTTGTTTGTTTGGGTTTTGATGGATCAACAGTAAAGGAATTCTTTTCCCTATAATTGTTTTGTTATTTTATATTTAAATTGGGAGACGTAACATGCATTTGACCACCAGACGGCGAATGAAAGTGCTGTTTTGAAAGATCTTTTCCCCGATCAGTTGAGAGGATCTTTTTGAAAGCCAAGACCAAACCTTTACTCTTTCACACATGCTGGTTAAACACACAGTTTGTTTGTGATGTATCGTTCTTTTACAACAGCATGAACAAAACATTCAATTCAGTCAGTAGCACGGCGTGAAGCACAAACATTCATGAGTAAATCTGTCGGTTAACTTCCTCTACAGCCGGAAACCCCATAATGCACAGCAGTTTTGTTGGTCCTAATTGGCCCCATTCTCACCTTATTCCACAACGCACCGAGATCTTGATGATCTTCAGTTGTTTAATTGTTTTGGTTCGGACTTCGATTTACACAGGCCCAAACAAATCTACCTTAAGATGAAAATGCTCCAGGACATGAAACAAACGCTCCAAACGAGCAAGGTGTGAAAACGCTCTTAATTCTTATAGGAAAAATCAAGCCTTTGCTTTTCATTTCAGTCGTCCTGGCTGTTATTTTAACTCGGCTGCTTTTAAAATGCAGTGCCTGTAATTCAGTGTATCAATTAATATTTACATATTTTAGGTTCATCTTTAAAAGCATTATATGTTACATGTATTTGTATTAAACTGGAGAAAAATCTTTAAAATAATTTAATTAATTTCACTGCTGCTACAATATTTACACAAACTTTGCATTGCTGCTACATATTTGCACAACTGTTGAACATTGCTGTACATATCACTGGTCACTTTTTTTCTAACTGACTGTATCTGAACAAATTGAAAGTATTTCACAGACTGTTTTAATTCATAGACTGTATAAAATTTCAAATATTGAAACTGTTACTGACCTCATGCACATTCAGGGCGTTTACGTGCACTTTTTAAGATTCAAGATTCTTTTTTTGTCACATGCAAATTTTACAGGTACAACATGCAGTGAAATGTATCCTGATCCGCTCTTTTGACCATGCAATTAAGGCAAAAATTGAAAATAAAATATATATGAGATAAAATGATAAATGAGATACAAATACAAACTTAAAAATAATAATATTAAAAATAAGAGATAGAATGGTGCAATGAGTGCAGTGGTGCAATGTTTTTTAAAGTGCAGCTGCACAGCAAATATTGGACAGTAAAATACGTTAGACAGTATTAATGATCGTACAATATGAGTTGAGAGCCTGTGTGAAATGGCAAATTAAGACTTTTTAGAAGCATGTCCTGGTTTAGAAAACGGATGGCCTGAGGATGGAAACTCCTCCTCCTCCTTTTTAGTGTCAAAGACAACCCTAAAACCATAATTGTAGGCTGAGTACCGCATCCTAATTGTCACTCTTTCTACTTCTGGTTTAAAGTTTAAAAGTTTACATTTATATTCTACTTTTAGTTTAAAAGTGTATATTTTATATTCTATTTATATATTGTCTATTTTGCGTGCCTTATTTGTTCATTGTTCCTTGTTCTTTGTTCTGTGCAACTGGAGCCACGTCGTCTCGTCTCTCTGTGTACTTGTACAGTATATAGCAGAGATGACAACGTTTACTTTGACTGACTTTTGACTTTAGTAGTTATGATTAAGTATAAATCTTATTATATCCTTCATGTGGTGGAAAGAACTCCATTTTTTGTTATTGTAATACAATTAAAAATAGAATTTTGGGGCTGTCTGTACTGAAGCTAGTCCCACATTTTATGCTGGGACATAAATTGCCAACAGATAAATGCCAACATTTATCTGTTGGCAGATTCCAATTTTGCTCTTGGACACCACAGAAGCGAGAGTATGATGAATAGCCAGAAGGTGGTAGTATAAGACAACGACCATATTCAGCTTGTAAGTGTTGGTGAGGTGTGTATGTTTACGAGGATGTTTGTGTTGTTTTATGTGTGTAAACTGAGTCTCAGAAAGATATTCTACGCTCGATACTGTTTTTTTATATCACGAAAAATATCAATTAATATTTTAAATAAACATTTCAACAATCCAAACAAAACATCACTGACAACTCTAGTTTTAAGTAGTCTCATGTAGGGCAAAAAAACTCCAGTATTATCACTGCATTACTGTCGTTCATCAGTGCTGCGTGAAATGTGGCCAGCTGAAGCAGGCGATATCAATACTGTTGAATGTCTAATCTGATACAAATGTGTATTTTGATATATCTGAATATTGATTTTTTTGACAACCATAATGTTAATCAGGTAATAGGGAAAGATTGGGATTACTATGAATGAAAATTAAAGTGAGTGAGTGTCATTGTGAACACACCCCAGCACAGAACACAGTGCACCACAACAAAATGTGAACTCTGCATTTGGTTTGTGAAGGAGCAGTGGGTAGGTAACACGGTCAGCGTCCAGGGAGCAGTGCTTGGGGACAGTACCTTGCTCATGAATACCTTAGTGCTAACTTTTTCGGTCCAGCATTCAAACCAGCGACCTTCAGTTCACGGTGCGAACTTCCTACCGTTACACCACCAACTGCCCCCAATCTATTAACATCTCTATTAAATCTATATACTTTGGTGTTTGATGGAAACCATAATACAGGTTTGATTTAAACATCACTCATAGCACCACTGACAGTGATTAGTTGGCATATTGCTTATAAGATGGCTCTGCTACATCAAGAAGTGCCTTACCGTGTTTGTGCAATAATGTTAAAAATAAATGATGTGGACTGTGATGGAAACTTTCAGCCGATCTGTATCAGACTGTGGTTGCAGTTTCACCCTTCAAGCCTGTTGGTGGCGCTGTTAAGCCGCCATGTAGGCTTAATAGCACAGTACAGTAACTTAAGTATGTACAGCATCACCTGTGGGCTTGTGGAAAGTGTGTCGGGGAATGACGGAGGCTCTCCGCTCTGCTGGCACGCCGCAAGAGTTGCTGAAAGCTTGCTGGGGCCAGACAGATTTTTACCCCCATGCTCCGTAAATCTCCATCGTCCCGTCCTCTCTCCATCCAGCTGGTCGCTTAGCGGTGACCTTATCGGCAAAGGCGGTGCTCGCCTGTTCTTACCCACCATCTGACCTGCATGCAACATGATTTGGGTTTCTGCACTTTGAAATTTGGGTTTCACAGCTCTGTGTCCCTGGGAAAAGAGGGAAAGTGGGTATCTGTGATGGGGGCACATGTGTGTTGAAAAGGCACGTGTCTCTCTTCCCTTCCACACATGCGTATGTAATGCCCTACATACGCCCTCTCAAAAACATACACACATACACTTTATACTCTCACTCAAACTCCCTGGACCCTTGATGTATTCACTATCATCCACCCACACTGTAGCCCAGAGAGAAACCACCCAGAAAGATCCTGTTTTTTTTTTTTTTTTTCCTGTGATGTTTTATGATGTTGGACAGTAAACACAAGTGCACACATGCACACATATATTCTCATGCAGCTGCACAAACTTGCACAATGTACACTCGAGCACACAGTGCATGTTTGTGTTATGCACATTCCTAAACTGCCACACCGAGTCCAGCGAGGCTGCATTCTGTCGCCTCTTAACACCCACCTTCACTGTGTGTGTGATTACATGGATGTGTGTGCATCGTTCCATTTTTCTGCTTCTGTGACCTGAAAGTTGAGGTAAATAAAGTGCCTTTGAATTATAGTCTCGTATTGGATACAGGCATTACTGAATAAAAAAAGAAAAGAATGAACATTCAGTCATGCAGTTATTGTTCCATAGCGGGTGACTAATGCACAGTAAACACCAATTCTGTAGCCCATAATTATTTAGAAATGTTCAGTGATTTGCTCTGAGTCAGCTATTATGTGTAGGATGCAATGCATTCCGCAAAAACTGTCTTTAAAACTTTTTGAATGAGTTTTTGTTTTTTGGAGATTGAAGCCTGAGAGTTGAGCTTCCACCTATCATTAGACAAACTTGTCCAAAAGTCACACTTTGGTAGAATTTGGTCCAGATATCGAATGAGGCTCTTAACACTTGCATCATCTCTCTAAATGTGCAACAGCGGCCCCATGGAGCCTGCAGGCTGCTGTAGTGTAAGGGAAAGGATCAGGAAAGGGAGGGAATTTGAGCAGTGCAGAAGCACTGTGAAAAATACATGAGCCAGCCAAGGCATGAAAAATACATGAGCCAGCCGGAGTATGAATGAGTCACTGGTGAGCGCATCTCCAAGAGAGCTCCGTTTACATGCCTGTGTTTTCCTTCTTAATTGCAGGCCGTCAGACGCACGCATGCATGTAATGACTGTGAGAATGCAGCAGAGTTCCCTTTTATAAGCAGGCGCACCGCAGCAGCTTTACTTGCTGCCTCATTAATTTTCTGTCCAACTATGTCGCTGTCTTGCTGCCGTGCTATCTCTCTACCTCCCTGTTTATCTGAATTGCTGTCTTGCTGCCTCCATGCCTTCCAGTCACGCTGCTGTCTTTCCACGCTGTCTTTCTACTTTACTGCTTTGCAACCTCAGGACCTTGTGTCTCACTGTCCAACAGTTTTCCTGTCTTGCTTGCTTGCTACCTCCCTGCTGGTTTAGCTGCCTCATTGCCTCAGTGTTTTGCTGCCACACAAACTCTCCATCTCATTGCTTTATTTCAACTTTGCTGTATCACTATCTAGCTTCTATCTTCTATCTTGCTATCTCACCACCTGCCTGCCTCACTCCCTCCATGATTTGCTTCCTCACTGATGTCCTTGTTGCCACCCATTTTCTCCTGGTTCGCTGCCTCTTTGCATTGCTACTTTACTATCTTGCTTCCTTCTCTATCTAGGTTGCAATGTTTTGCTCTCTCCCGACATCCCTCTCGTCATGATTTTGCTGCCACTCTTCTCCCTGTCTTTCTTTCTGGCTTGCTGCCTCATTGTTGTGCCTGCGACCACATTCCCACTTGCTTTGCTGCCTTGTTGTCGACCTTGCCATCTAATGATCTCACTAACTATCTGTCGTGCTGCCTCATTGGTATTCTTGAAGCCACTACTTCCATTTGGTTGCTTCCTCTGAACATTGTCTCCTGACTGTATCTTACTGCTATCCTCCTATCACACTGCCTCACTTTCTAGATTTCTTTCATCTTGCCTTGCTGACTTGATGCTTAATTGTGCTGTCTCCCTGCTTCCCTCCCTCCGTGGTTTGCTGCCACTCTTCCCCTGCTATGTAACATCGCTACTTGCTACCTTGCTACCTTGCTACCTTGCTGTCTCACTCTTTAGCTTTTTTTCTACTTTCCTATCACAACTTTTCTGGCAAGACACCAACTGCTGTCTTGCTGCCTTTATGGCTTGCCTCCCCTTGGCTTCGGGCAGATGGTAGCGTAATGGTTAGGGAGTTGACCCCATGATCGGACGGTACCACCGAGGTACTCATGAGCAAGGTACCGTCCCCAAGCACTGCTCCTGAACGTCGGCTGCCTACTGCTCCTTCAAGAATTGGTCAAATGCAGAGGTCACATTTTGCTGTGCTGCACTGTGCTGTGCTGTGGTGTGGTGTTTTCACAACGACAAATAATCGCACTTCATTGTTGAGTTTGATGCCACACTCCCACTTGCTTTGCTCCCTTCTTGTCTACTCTCTCTGCCTCTGTCTCACTGCTTCCAAGATTTGCTGCCTCATTGGTGTGCTAACTGCCACTGCTTTCTCCTGATTCACTGTATGATAACATTGCCACCGTTCTGTTTCAAATGCCCCCCGTGACTTTATGAGCATTGCTGTCTACTTGCTTCCCTTCCTCTCTGGTTTGTTGCCATTCTGCTCCCTGCTTTGTTACATTTCTGCTTTGGGGAATTGATCTTGTAAAAGTTTGGGAGTTGTAACTGTAATTGGGGGTCGCTGATTCAAAATCTCAGACTGGTAAAGGTACCACTGAGGTACCTGAGAGGCAAGATACCATTTTCAAGCACAGATGGATAAAATCCAGAGGTCACATTTCGTAGTGGTGCACTGTGTGCTGTTGTAAATTCTACCTTGCTGTCTCCCTGCCTCACTGACTTGCTGCCTCACGTCCTTGTTGCCTTGCAGTCTCTCTTCCTTGCAACTCCCCGGCCTCCTTGTCCCAATGATTTTGTGACATTCTGCATTGCTGTCTGCTTGACTTGCTACCTTCCTGTCTCTCCACCTCATTGTCATGCTGCCTTGCTGCCTCCCGGCTTCTCATTGATGCCGTTCTGCAGCAGAAAGTCAGGGCAATCCCTCGCCCCTCCCTTTCCGCCGGTTGGCTCCGGCGCCATTGCCGAAGCTGCTGTAGCTTATGAATGAGATTTCCAGTCTGAATGGGAGGTGCCGGGGCCGGGTGGAGGGGCTTCAAAGCACCCCCTTATCACACTCATTATATTCAGGTCACAGCTACCCTGAGAAAGACGAGGAAGCCTGGCCTCTCCTCTTCCCTCCCCTTCCTCTTTTCCTCCATCTCTCCTTCTCTTGCGCACGTACACAGCCAATGGAAAGCTCCCCTCCTTTCTCGCACAGGGAACGCAGTGAGGCCGTGAGCCGAATTTGAAAAAGTCAGTTACCCCAGGCAACCAAGCCCAAGTATGAGGGAGCCAAAGACAGAGAAAGATATGAATGAACGGTTGATTATTTGAATGGATGAGTGAAGCTCGTGGTAAAGCCACTGGTTTGTAACAGATGTTAACGTTTAAATATTGGTACTTCAACAGAATTGTGTTCGCATTTTAAGAGAGGAGGAACTGAAGTGCTTTGCTGTGAAAGTGGGCTGGCGAGTGTGATACTTGAGACGGAGGAACAAAGGTGTGTACAGGTCAGCATGACAGCAGAGAGGAGTGCAGTAGTGCTGTCACTCTATACACACAAACACACACAGTGACATCATAGCTATGAGATCACTGCAGGATTTGTTACTTGAAGTGAGGCAGCAAACCTTTCACTCGTGTGGAACCTCTTCACATACACAAATGTACTCCACCATACTCTGAGGACATTCCATAGACATTATTATTTATACGGCTAAATTACCCCATGCCTGCTCCTAAACTCATCCCTAACCATAACATAAACTTGGGACAGTTGGTGGCGTAGCGGTTAGGAAGTTGTCCCTGTGATCTGAGGGTTGCCGATTGAAGTCCCAGACTGGTAAAGGTTCCCCTGAGGTGCGCATCAGGAAGGTGCCGTCCCAAAGCACTGCTCCCCATGTGCTGCCAAAAAGCTGCTGACCGCTCCTTCACAGATGGGTCAATTGCAGAGGTCACATTTTGTTGTGGTGCACTGTGTGCTGTGCTGTGTTCTCAAAGTTCTTACGTTTTTGAAGGTCTCGGTCTTATCTCGGAATCTGCCATATTTGTACTCAGTCTTGTCATGGACTTGGACAAAGAGGACTCTGGATTTTATTTCAAGACCAGCCAAGACCACAATTCTGAGAATATTGCTATTAATGAGCTGATTGGATACAGTACCTTCTCTCAGTGCAACCAATGATGTTACTGCCGACCGGGGTTACTCCTCCCACCCCACTCACATCATTCACATTCATTAGTAGAGGGGGCTTATAATAAGACTCCATTGTGCATGTTTAGGTCACAGAATGTTGCATCTCTCATGTTTCTAAAATGTAACTAAACCATACCTTAAACTGATCTTCCATTTATCTGGTGTTTCAGGTCATGTTCTGTGGTGTTTAGCCACTACCCTCTTACCTTTGGGCTAGTTTGGTCTTGAGGAGTGTTCTGCCCTGATGGCAGACCGTGTAAAACTTAATTTCTGCTGCTTTGGCTGATCACTCTCGTCACCCGTTTTCTCTCTCTTCTCAGTCAGCTGAGTGTTTGCATGGCAGCGCTCGAGGTGTTTTTTCAAATTGCTAGTGCTGTTTCTCGACGTTGATAGTTCTTTAGGGTTTGGGCAAAGATTGCACTTGACTAAAACATTCTTTTTGTCCTTATCCTTGATGAACTCAAAGTAATGCGCAAACGTCCACCTCGCAAAAGTCTTCTGCCATCTCACCGGAGAAGCAAGCTTTATGTGATGCACTGTGCAAGGGACTCAACTAACCACGAACAGGAAATACAACTCTTGCACATTTTTTATTATCACAGATAATTAATATGAGGTCTCGCGGTCTTGCTGTTTTTAAACAAATACATTTTTGGTTAAAAGTGCTTTGTAACGCACGCGTTACTGAACATGTACCGAGTAAAATATTACTGAAAATTGATTAGTGTCTTACATTACTACGTTACAGCAAAAAGTAATCCGTTACTGTAACTCGTTACTTTTGTAATGCGTTACTCCCAACACTGATGTTGTTTGCTTGGTTCGGCTCTTTTTGAGGGCTGCTTAGGCTTTGCATGTTCCACTTATTTGCCATGTGGCCTAAAATGTGCATTAGTCCAGTCTCAGTCTCAACACAGTCTCGGTTTCATCTCGGAATCGGCCCTCCAGAGTCTTGGACTTGTCTCAGTCTTGACACACTTTGGTCTCAGTCAGGACTTGGTTTCAGTTTAGGGGTCTTAGCAGTAGTTTCTCACCAAATCATCAAGTTGTCTCGCTAAGGTTAGCATTGCGGAACCTGTTATCTCTCTATCTCTCACGCACTGGCATCATAGGCTACAGGACTAGATCAATTCTCTCTCTCTCTCTCACACACACACTCACACTCACACACACACACTCACACACTGAGTGATGGATTTGTGTGTATTAGGGCAATGTATAACAGAATGTAAATCCTCCCATGTTCTTTGGATCTCCTTTGAACAGCCTGTACGTTTTCACCCACTTACAGAGTAGATGGGGAAAAACTGCAGTAATCTGTTTAGGAGCAAAAACCTCCTAACAAGCTCTTGCTCTAGCAGACCAGCGCAGATCCACTCGGAGAGTTTCTCTAATGAAAGCTCTTCCCTGAGCTGCCCCTCCCGTCCCTGCTGCAGAATTTACTAGAATGCTCACAGAGTCTTTTAACAGGAGTTCCTGGGGGAGGTGATACGATGGTTAGTGCATCAGGCATTAAGTGAAGGTACTCTGTAAAAATGATTATTTAAAATAGTGATTCTCAACTAGGGAACACCAAATCACAGAATCACTTTTAGACTTTAAACACAATGTCATCTTTCATTTTATACTGTAGCGTGTGATTTTGTACATAAGACTTTTTTTATTTGCACATCTTATTGGACATTATAGTACAGCCCATTAGAATTTTCATATTTAACTGCTGCAGATCATATGCACATCCAATGTATTGCAGAATCTTCCTCTCTACCTCTATTTTTATATTTTATAATCTATGTATATATGTGTATATATATGTATATGGCACATAAAGTAAGGAAATATATATATAATATATATATATATATATATATATATATATATATATATATATATATATATATATATATATGTATATATTTCTTACTTTTATGTGCCTTATTTGTTCTTACTGTAGAAACTGGAGCTATGTCGTCTCTATGTACATGTATATAAGTTCAAGTAGAGTTTATTGTCATTTCTACCATACACACACACAGTACATAGTAAAAGCGAAACAATGTTCCTCCAGGACCATGGACACAAGAGCAGAACAGAGCAGCACAGAACAGAACACAAGTGCAAAAAGGACAAACAGCTAAAGAGACAAGACAACATTCAGTACCATGGACAATGGTTTCAGTGGGGATAAATACAGTATTTATGACCGCTACTGTGTTCTAGCAGAGATGTGTAAGGATGCAGAACACGTATGCATGTAACAGAGATGACAATAAAGTTTACTTTGACTGTGACATATTTTTACAACGCACTCTGCAATCAGTCTTCACTGGGTTCCTACTCACCAAAAAGAGAAACACCACCATGTTTTGGTAAATCTTTGCACTAGTCTGGATCAAATCATGCACGTGGTGGTGGCCTTTGATGAACTGAAAGATTAGGGCTTTGTGTCCAGGTTCAGCTTCAAGTTGAGCGCTGCAATGTCTGAAAACTGGAGCAATGAGCTCCTGACTGTTATTGTAGGATGCACCGATCAGACACGGAGGTCGATACAGTTGTGTTCAGAATAATAGCAGTATGTTTAAAAAAACTGAAAAAAGCTCAAAAACTTAAAATAGCTTTTTTATGTTCATACACACAAATAAAATGGGAACACTGCACATTCCACCCAATTCAAAACATAAGGCAAAAATAATCAATTTGGTTATTCTTTTACAGAAAGTTAATAAAAAGGAATAATAGGCTGTTCAAAAAAATAGCAGTAAGCCTGCATTCTTCTTTACAAACTCAAACATTCACTGTATAAAACTGAAAAAAATGTTTCAAGATTTTGCTTTTCTGAATCTGAACTAAATATTTAGTTGTATAACCACTTGTTTCTGGAGAACTGCTGCACATCTGTGTTGTAATATGGAGTCAACCAATCCTGGCACCTGTGAACAGGTATTCCAGCCCAGGATTATTGAACATTCCACCCATAACATCAATCTTGTTGGTCTGGAGCCAAGATGTTGCTCGCTTTTACTACTGGTGTGTTTGGGGTCGCTTGTCTTGTTGAAACTCCTAGCTTCAAAGGTATTTCCTCTTCAGCATAAGGCAACATGACATCTTTAAGAATTTTTATGTATTCAAACTGATCCATGATCCCTGGTATGCAATAAATAGGCAGGACACCATAGTATGAGAAACATCCCCATATCATGATGCTTGTGCCACCATGCTTCACTGTCTTCACAGTGTACTGCGGCTTGAACTCAGTGCGTTTGGGGGTCGCCTGACAAACCAGAGTGGCCCAAGACCCAAAAGAACAATCTTGCTTTCATCAGTCCACAAAATGTTGCACCGTTCCTCTTGAGGCCAGTCAATGTGTTCTTTTGCAAAATTTTAACCTCTTCAGCATGTCTTTTTTTCAACAATGGGACTTTTGTGGGGGCTTCTTGCTGATAGCTTGGCTTCACATAGGCGTCTTCTAATGGTAACGGTGCTCACAGGTAACTTAAGATCTTCTTTAATTTTCCTGGAGCTGATCATTGGCTGAGTCTTCACCATTTTGACTATTCTTGATCCATTCGAATGATAGTTCTCTTTTTTCCAATGCCTTCAGATTTTGGTTGCCATTTTAAAGCATTTGAGATCATTTTAGCTGAGCAGCCCATCATTTTCTGCACTTTTTATGTTTTCCCTTCCAATCAACTTTTAATCCAAGGCGCTTGTTCTTCTGAACAATATCTGAACAACCCATTTTACTCTGGATTTTCAGAGAGAAATGCATCTATAAACCAGCATGCACAATACAGTGCTGTGAAAAAGTACTTGCCTCCTTTCTAATTTCTTATTTTTTTGCATGTTTGTCACACTTACATGTGTGTCAGATTATCAAACAAATTTAAATATTAAATAAAGATAACCCAAGTAAACACAAAATGCAGTTTTTAAGGGATAATTTTATTTATTAAGGAAAAAAAACTATCCCTAACTATGGCCCAATGTGAAAAAGTATGCCTCTAAACCTAATAACTGGTTGTGCTACCTTAGCAGCAACAACTGCAATTAAGCATTTGCGATAACTGGCAGTGAGTCTTTCACATCGCTGTGGAGGGATTTTGGCCCGCTCTTCTTTGCAGAATTGTTTTAATTCAGCCATACTGGAGGGTTCTGAACATGAACCGTCTTTTTAAGGTCATGCCACAGCATCTCAACTGGACTCAGGTCCAGACTTTGACTAGGCCACTCCACAACCTTCATCTAGCTTTTTGCTTTCATTTAGGAGGTGGACTTGTTGGTGTGTTTTGGATCATTGTCCTGCTACAGAACTCACGTACGCTTCAGCTTGAGGTCAAGAACTGATGGCCGCACATTCTCCTTTAGGATTTTTTGGTAGAGAGCAGAATTCATGGTTCCATCAATCACAGCAATCGTCCACGTCCTGAAGCAGCAAAGCAGCCCCAGACCATCACACTACCACCATTTGACTGGTAGCTGGCACGATGTTCTTTTCTGAAATGCTGTGTTACTTTTTACACCAGATGTAACACCATCCAAAAAGTTCAACTTTTCTTTTTGTCAGGTCCACAGAATATTGTCCCAAAAGACATGAGGATTCATCAAGCTTTTGGCAAAAGTGAGTCCAGCCTTTATGTTCTTTTTGGTCAGCAGCTGTTTTCGCCTTGTTTTCTGCCATGCAGGCCATTTTTTGCCCAGTCTCTTTCTTATAGTGGTGTCAAGAACACTGACTCCAACTGAGGCAGGTGAGGCCTGCAGTTTTTAGATGTTGTTCTGGGTTCTTTTGTGACCTCTTGGATGAGTTGTCGTTGCGCTCTTGGGGTCATTTTTATAGGCCAGTCACTCCTAGGAAGGTTCACCACTTCACCACAAATGGCCCTCACCATGGTTCACGCTGGAGTCCCAAAGCTTTTGTGAAATATTTTGTAAACTTTTCCAGAACGGTAGATGTCAATTACTTTGTTTCTCATCTGTTCCTGAATTTCTTTTTTTCTTTTTTTTCAAGATGTCTTCCTTTTTTGGGATCTTTTGGGCTACTTTTTAAGTGATCTCTTGATTCAAAAGGTCTGGCAGCAATCAGGCGTGGGTGTGGCTGGTGGTGGCTGAAATTGCACTCAGCTTTCAAAAAATGCGATTAACCACTGTTACTTTTATGATTTTTGCTGCCGGGCAATTACTTTTTCACATAGGGCCGCAGTAGGTTTGATAGTTTTTTTTCCTTAAATAAAACTGGCTACTAAAACTGAATTTTGTCTGCAATATTTAAATTTGTTTGATAATCTGAAACATGTAAGTGTGACAAACATGCAAAAAATGAGAAATCAGGAAGGGGGCAAATACTTATTCACAGCACTGTATTTGCGGCCTTCCTTCCTTAAATATAAGTAATTGACACCTGTTTAATGAATGAATGACCTCACTTCATCAAATTCCCACACTGCTATTCATTTGAACACGCTCCTTTCAATTAATGATTCAATTATATAGAATCAGCGGCATTAATGTCATAATCATTGGGTCTGTTGGTTTTCTAATACTCTACCACACCTACTAATAAACTATTTGTCGTGTAGACATATAATTTCTATCAAAAATAGTGATGGATCAGGTTAGTGATGTCAGACTGCTATTATTTTGAACACAACTGTATATATCCAATCCTGACTCAAATAAATGAATTGGGTATTTATTCATCTTTTAACCTTATTTTATCAGGTAAGGCATTAAGAACAATTTCTTACAAAGACTGGTCTGGAGACCTACTAAAACTATTTGTGTGAATTATTTAATTTATCAAGTTTGTTTGCATTAGTTTGAGATAATTGTACAATGGTTCTCATTTGATGGTGGAAAATCTATATACTGAAAGTTTATTTCATAAAATTGGTCTTCCTTTTAATTTGGGAGATTTTTGCTACATTTACATTTACTGCATTTAGCAAACACTCTTCTCCAGAGCGACCTCCATTTCCTAATTTTAGGGACAGTTTCACTGGAGCAACTCTGGGGTTAAGAGTCTTGCTCAGAAACCCAATAATGGTAATTCTGGAGGTAGGATTCAAACCAACAACCTCTTGGTCCACAGGAGAGTATCCTAACCACTAGATGACCACCACCCCGCTGTTGTAAAATTGTGTACTGTCAGGGATTTGTTACAGTTTGTTTTACACAGTTAGGAAAACATTGCTTAAGTCTGGTCTGTTGCCTTACATATTAGATAATTGGCCTCATTCACCAACCCTTCTTTTTGCTCTCTTGTCCTGTCCCGGGCCATTAGACAAACAGCATGTGTGGTCTGATTGCCTTGTGTTGTCAGGGCAGATTTGTTCTGTAAAAGAGGAGTGTGGGATTCTCCTCCAGTTGCGTACTGCAGATTTATTCCAGCAAAGCACATTAAGAATGGACAGAAAAGTGAACAATATGTGAGAGGAAGAAGCAGCAGCAACAACAACAACAACAACAATAATAATAATAATAATAATAATATACAAAAAACAAAACCAATAATGAAGAAACATGCAAACAACAAAAATGTCAGAGGGGGATGGGAACACAGAACACTGAAACAATAATAACATTCAATGACACAGACAACAACCAAAAAGAAAGAAAATAATAAAAAATAAACAAAATAATAATAATAGTAATAATAGTAAATAGATAAATACATTATATTATCATATACATAAATTTGAATTCTTACCTATACATACTACTACTACTACTACTACTACTACTACTACTACTACTACTAATAATAATTATTATTATTATTATTATTATTATTATTATTGTCAGATTATTTTGTGTATTGATTTTGACATTCAAGTTTTCTTACTTGAGATTGGTTTTTCGGTAACACAAATGTATTGCATGTCTATTTGTGCCAACCATTAGCTTATTGGAATTATTCCGTTCTACAGTTATATAATATTTTACAATTTACATGTCTTAGAAACAAGTTTAAGAAAATAGACAAATTCATGAAATGAATGAGGCCCATCAATCTCAGTCTCTTCCACACAGTGAGACCTGTAGCTTATTAATGAAGCGCTGGTTTTGGATCACTACTCTGAATCAGCTGATCCATAAAGCACTGATATCGCTATTGCACTGGGACTGAAACAGCTGGATCAGTGTGTCCCTAACCTATATAACCACGTAATGGAGTGACACTTTGCTCTTGTCTCAGAGAGGGTTAAAATAAATCTCTATAAACAACTGGAATCCTGTACAGTGTGTGTGTGTGTGTGTGAGCGTGCATGTGTGTGTGTGAGAAAACTGCTGGGGATTATCATCTGTAGCCCGTCCTCAACCCTCTCCTGCTCTTCCCGGGTGTGTGCGATTAAAGGCTGCCAGTGTCCATCAGGAACACAAAGCCCTTTAAAACCCAATCTGAGTTCCCTGCTTGCCACACACACACACACACACAACCTCAGGCTGAGCAGATGGTGCAGGACTACATGAGTTTTCATCCTGTACTGTTATGATTAGGTTCTTACCGCTCAGAAGCAGAATCCTTACTGACAGACGACCTCTACAAATGACAGACAGCTTCAGCTAAGGGTCACATCACATATGGTGGGACACTGCTATCCCTTATCATGCAGTCAAACAGGTTCAAATACACACACAGACATTCATACACGCACACAAATAGACCACAGGGCAAGAATATAAATTGATGTATTTATTAATATATTAACTATTTTGTTTTTCTCATTCTGAGATTTCACAGCTTCAGATTATTCCACCATCACCAGATATTTGAGGACTTACGTTGTCATTTTTCAAGTGATATTTTAAAACATCTTACTTTACTGTCTGATTTCTCCCATACTTCAAGAAAAAAGTTTCTAAATAAAGAATAAACAAGACTTGACTTTTCCCTAAAAGATAATAATGATTTGTACAGTTATTATTGATTTGTGGAACTTTACAGTATGTGAGAGATCTTCATAAGGGAAAAATGCTTATATAGATAAATTGTATGTTGTATATGAAATACAGAAAGAGTGAAAAGTTTTGCTTTTGGTGACTGAGTGTAATATTATTTTATATTTAATGAATGAGTGATTATTTCTCATAGTGAACACACCACAGCACAGCACACAGTGCACCACAACGAAATGTGACCTCTGCATTTGACCCATCCGTGAAGGCGCAGTGGGCAGCTTTTTGGAGGGACGGTATCTTAGTACCACAATGCTACCTTTACCTGTCTAGAACTTGAACCAGTGACCCTCCAATCATGGGGCCAACTCCCAAACCATTACACTACTAACTGCCCCAACCTTGTGTTGGTGATCAGAAGACTGGGGGTTCGAATCCTGTACATCGTTTTGGGCTCCTGAACAAGGCCCTTCATACTGTACATCCATTGGGCCCCTGAACAAGGCCCTTAACCCAAAGTTGCTCAAGGGAGACTGTCCCTGTAATTAGCACACAAAAGTCGCTCTGGATAAAACAGTCAGTGAAATGCCTTATTAGGAGAGCTCATCAAGTTCAGACACAATCTTTTGTAGGTTGAATACTCAAGATATCAAAAATCTGTGCAATGCAGAATTCCAGTAATTCAAAACAATTTCACTTGTAAATATCTTTTAAAAATCTCCCTGACCTCTTTCTCTAATGTACTGACTTCCTGTGTCTCCGGCCTATTCAGATGGACGCAGGCTGTGCTCTCACGGCTGTCTGGCAGGTCTGAGAGTCCTGACCTGCCTGCGCTGATTAAAATGTCCCCTTTTGCTCTGCTCTGTGATGTAACTCAGCCGTGAAGCACCCTCCCCTCCGCCTGTCTTACAGTAATAAGAGATCCGAGAGAGCCCAGTCCCCCTGAGCGTTTCTGGGAAAAATTGAGGACTTTGTAATCTGCTGCCCTCTCTTTTCCTCTCCTTCTCACCAGCTCTCTCGCCCTCTCTCTCTCACACACACACACATATACACACTGACATTCACACACTCTCTCTTGCTGTCTGTCTTTCTGGGACTAGAGGTCTGTACATGCACACACACTTCCCTGTAAAAAGAGAACCTTTGCTGGTAAAGGATCAGCTCCAAATATCTGTCGACAGAATACTGGAGTCTTTCCGACACTAAATTGTTTGTGGTTTCACACTTACACCACTTTTATGATAGATTTGAGAGAGCTTGTAAAACAGATCTACAGTACTGTGCAAAGCCATCTCTCATTTCTTTATACTTTATATAGACAATTGGTTTAAAAAAATATATATATAAATGGGTCTTTATATAATCTTATTTTTAACAATTATACTTGTAAAGCTATACAACCTTTTTGTGGTGATGGCAACACAGTACCCTGAGTGGCTGTACCACTGCTTAATTTTCCGCTAATTCATAAAGACAGCTTAAAATAGGGAAATGAGAAAGAGAATGTATTTTCTTTTTTCATGTGGACCCCAAAGTTATGTAAAACTGTGAAAGAAAGTACTTTGGAGAAAGTGAAAGCACTAAAATATTCAACTGTGGATATAATGGTTAATGACCTGTTAAGTGATAAATGTTAGTGTAGCCGCTTTTGATTAATGATGTGTTAATCAATGGAAATTTCCTCCTAAAAGTCAGTAAAAGTGTGTATATTTAGCTGCATTGTGTTTTACAGAGCTTGGGAAGCCCACTCTCTCTATAAAGAAGTCACAGGTCACAGAATAAACCTGCCTGTGATTACCTAAGCTCTATAATCTCATTTTCGTCTCTAAATCACATCACACTGACACACAGAGGTGGAAAGAGTACTGAAAATTTGTATTCAAGTACAAGTACTGTTACACTGGTTAAAATGTACTCAATTACAAGTAAAAGTACTGGTGTTAAAAATACTTGAGTAAAAGTACAAAGTACTCTTCTCAAAAACTACTCAGAGAACTAATTACTTTCTAACCGATGGATGTTTTATTGCGTCGTCAATAGCAGGCATTCGTTTCGATTCACCAGTATAAAATATCTACGTTCAAAGCACATTTCTCAGATGAATGAGGTATAGAAAGGCAATTTGTTTTGTAAATAAATGTAGATATAAAGCAGGAATTTTGTTTGTTAAAACAATGACAAAAATGTTTTTGAACATGCATAGAACAGTTTAAACTTTTCCCAATACACTGCGAACAACAGGCAGGTACGTGTCTTAAACTCTTAGACATAACAGCATTTCTGTCACACCTTTTGTTCAGTTTCAGCAAGAGCTGCTTTTCTAAATTAACAGAGTCTATCCGGCTTCGTTTGGCTCCATTTTCTCCATTTTGGCTTCTTTGTCTCCAAATCTTCAGTCTATAAATTAGTTTGTACTGCACTGTGTAGTACCTCCAGACACCTGTGCCTGCTCCTGCAGCGGAGTTTATTCTTTGCTTACGTCCTAGATTAATTGGCGCGGTCGCGATTGCACAGCCTTATTGGCTGCAAAGATGCGGATGAAAGGTTTGAATATTAATTCAAATTGTGGGCATACTCAGTAGCGACCTTTGATTTTATAAGTAGCGAAGTAGATTACATGGTGTAAATTGTACTCAAGTATGAGTAAAATTACACACTTGAAAAACTACTCATAAAAGTACAAGTACCCAAAAAAATCTACTTAATTACAGTAACGTGAGTATCTGTAATTCATCACTTCCACCCCTGCTGACACACATACACACTGTTTTCATGTCTTTGTGGGGAATGTATGAAAATATTAATAATACTTATTTCACAATCATACTGACATTGGATTTGGCAATAAAGTAAATGTTTAAAACTCTAATATAATATTTTTTGGAAATCATATTAGCATATTGGACTAATAAACGCGCACTGTTGCCCTGCGGTGTGTTGGCGCCTGCTGTGGGTTGGTCCCCGCCTTGCGCTCAAAATATCTGGGATAGGCTCCGGTCCCCGCAGCCCCGATAGAGATTAAGCGGTTCAGATAATGAATGAATGAATGTATGAATGAATAAATACTTATGGTACCTTGGGCTGTAATGAATGCTTTAGACAAGTCTTATTCAAGCTTCTATAGCTTTACATCAGTCTAGAGCTCAGGGTGACTCCAGGTGACTTTACATAATAGTAAAACACGGTGACAAGATCAGCTACAGACAGCAAGAACAAATATTATTAAACCCAATGCTACTGAAATATACATAGCACATAATTTCAGAGAACAATCATCTCTCTCTCCCCCCTCTCTCTCACACACACACATCGCCTGCTGTAGGCTATTGCTGTATTGTTTTCTTTTTATTATGTATACTAAAAAAATCTTAAGTTTTCAATAAATTATTGTGTAATGTTTGATAAAATATGCTCAAAATTGCAAAAATTGTAAACATGTCATATACAAAATTATGCTCTATTACATCTTCATTCTTTCATTAGCCAAACCGCTTAATCCCAGCCAGTGTCGGTGGGGATGGGTCACGACTGGAGCCTATCCCAGGAATTTACGGTCGCAAGGCAGGAACCAACCCTGGGTAGGCACCAACACACCGCAAGGCACATACACTCACACCTTGCAAGCCAATTTAGAGTTGCCAATTAACCTATATTGCATGCCTTTGGACTGTGGAAGGAAACCCCCGTGAATACGGGGAGAGCATACAAACTCCACACAGAAGGGCCCTGCAGCCGTCCCCGGGGTTCCAACCTAGGACAGAGGGCAGAGCTTGGGAACGGTACTTTGCTCATGAGTACCTCACTGATACCTTTACGGGTCCGGGATTTGAACTGACGACCTCATGATCATGGGCCGAACTCAATAAAACCAAAAAGTGCAAATAAAATAATTTAAGTTATTTGAATTTTAATTGATTTATCTAAAGTTTAACAATATAAATTAAACCTCTATAAAATGTAAAAAACAAATTATAAATATCAATTAATAAATTCTTTTTAAATGTGAACTGTGTAAATCTTAATATGCAAAATAATATGAGAAAGGGACCCAATATTTTTCTTCAGTGTGCTGCAGCATCAGTAAGTCTGTACTGTGTAAAGCTCCAGAGCTGGATACTCATCCTCACACTCTCTCCAGATGAATTTTTAACGGCTTCTTCCTCCTGATCTGTTGCCGCTCTGTCGTCAGAGAGACTCGACCGCTGCACTTCAGACACAAAGACTGAAGTAAAAGAACTTCTTGTGGTTATAGCCAGTAAAAATGTATTTGTCTGAGAGAGAGCATCATTGTAAGCCATGAAACTGGGCTACGAGTATTTCCATATTTCTTACCCAGGCAGAATTCCACGTCTGTTTATTCCCATTTATTTATGTGTTTTGTCTCCTAACTACGTTTCCGACCCCCAGAGCTAAAGGCCTCTGCAGCTCGGGTAATCTGAGAGATCGCGTCCTCAGTCCGCTCTTTAGACTTAAGACGGTTGATCTTAGAGCTCTTTTTAAATCAGAGAGATTTGGAGGAGCTGAAGGATTAGCTGAAAGAATTATTGATCAGGATGAATTGTAATTCTCATTCTGCCTTTCCCACTTAAACCTTGACGGAGGAGGTGGGAGACCGTCATAGATCCTACACAATTAAATGAGAGAGCTAATAGTGTGGATAACACTACACACACTCACATACACACATTTACACACACTTTGTTCACATAAACTAATAAAGTCACTCAGATACCATATACCATATGTATACCATAATACCACTTGTATACCATAATATGCATAGTGTGCAACGTCTCGGGATTCGAAAGGGTCCTTTGGACTATTTTTATATCTTCACTTCTTTAAAAATGATTAGTTAACGATTAATCTTGAACTAATCTTGACTTGTGTATTAAATGTTTACACACCCCGGTCGCCCAGAGGAGGATGGGGTCCCCTTCTGAGTCTTTTTTTATTATTATTAACCTTTATTTTACCAGAAAGTCCCATTGAGATGAAAAATCTCTTTTACAAGGGAGACCTGGCCAAGGTAGCAGCCATATAAGAACAATACATAAAAAATACATAAAAGACAACAATAAATCACAAGGTGGCAACTGCTCAATCACAAGATTAACAATGACATTCATCCCTCACTGCATTCTTTATGATACTTCTGAATTCATTTATGGATACAAATGTTTTTATTTTAAGAGTTTTTTGAAGGTTATTCCATGACCATGATGCATGGTGGGAAAACAAAGTTTTGCCAAAGTCTGTTCTAGGCACAAGGAACATTCAAGAGCAACCACTTGAATGCACGCAGATGGTAGCTACTAGAACTGACAAAAAGAAGGGTACTGAGGTATTTTGGAAGTTTACCCAACAAAGCTTTGTAGATAAATATACATCAATGCTGTTGTCTACGAATGGTTAATGTTGTCCAGCCAACTAAATCATAGAGAATGCAGTGATGAGTGAGAGATTTTGCATTAGAAATAAAATGCAGTGAAGCATGGTACACTGAATCCAGGCTCCTTAGAGTGAAGGAGGCTGCATGCCTGTACAGTATGTCACCATAGTCAATGACAGACATAAAGGTGGCTTCCACAAGTTTTTTCTTTGCAGAAAATGTGAGACATGATCGATTTCTAAAATAAAAACTAATCTTCAATTTAAGTTTCTTGACTAAATTAGAGATATGTATATTAAATGAAAGCTTTATCAATCCATATTCCTAAGTACTTATAGGAGGACACACTTTCAATCAATGTACCATCCGATGTAAAAATCCCTAAATTGTTGTAGTTTTGCAATCGAGCTTTTGATAAAATCAAAAACCTTGTTTTCTGAACATTTAAAACCAATTTTAAACCATTCAAGTTTCTTTGTAATGATTGAAATGCAGTCTGAAGTTTTTCTATCGCTTGTACTATAGTGGGAGCAGATGTATATATAATTGTATCATCCGCATACAAATGCAAATTAGCTTAAAGGTCCTTACCTAAATCATTTATAAAAATAGAGAATAATATAGTCTTGGTTCCTCTCAAGGTTTCTTCCTGCTAGAGGGAGTTTTTCCTTGCCACTGTCGCATCAGGTTTGCTTGTTGGGGGTTTGGGCCGGTTATATGTAAAGTGCTCTGTGACAATGACTGTTGTTAAGAGCGCTATATAAATAAAATTGAATTGAATAGTTAGCTTCGAACTGGGTTTGTTAAGGGGTGTAACTTCGTTGGCGGTAAATTAGTTGTTGATTTAAGTCTAGCTTTACAGACTGAAGAACAGTCATGGACTCCAAAGCACTGTTGTTAAAATTATCAGCTAAATCCTACAAATATAGTGTAAACGTAATGTATAAACGTAACATAAAGTATTATTGACACATTGCACATAAGATATGAGATCTGTAATTAAACTACTGGTGTATTTAAAGTGAGTGATTATTTGTCATTGTGAACACAGCACAGCACACAGTGCACCACAACAAAATGTGACCTCTGCACTTGACCCATCCGTGAAGGAACAGTGGGCAGCTAACATGGGCAGCGCCCAGGGAGCAGTGTTTGGGGACGGGACCTTTCTCATGAGTACCTCACTGGTACCTTTACCGTTCCAGGATTCGCACTGGCGACATTCCGATCACAGGGTGAGCGCCCTCAGTTGCTATTCATTTTTTAAGTTTTTACTTTTATTAACATTTTATATTCATAATTAATTGTATAAATACAGCCATAACATTATGATCAATAACATTGATTATATTGGCATTAGGCAGTGAGTGGGATATATAAGGAAGCAAGTAAACGTTTTCCTTGAAGTTGATGTGTCGGAAACACAAAAAAAATGGGCAAACGTAGTGTTTCTGGTGACCTTGACAAGAGTTAAAATGTGATTTCTAGACGACTGGGTCAGAGCATCTTTAAAAGTTCTTTGTAACAGAATTATGTGTAATTTGGGTTCATTTCAATATGGCTCATTCATTGTATATGTAAATCGATGTCAGTGTAGCTGATCTTTAGCATCAGAGTCAATGCATCAGTGCTCAAAGTCAAATGTCAAGTATTGAGTAACTGTTTAAATCTATATGGACGGCAGGATAATGCACCATTAGGGGATTAGTGTTAGATTATGGACGATTGTGTAAGTTTGTTGTGTGTTCAGTTTGAGTCTGTGGGCGAGAGAAAGAGTGTGTGTGTGTGTGAGTGTGCCCTGCCATGCATTAATAATGGATGCATTTGTGTGTGATAGATCAATTTGGAAGCCTCATCATCACTAATTAGTAGTCCTTTGGGGAGAGATTAATTGGTGGCTGTTAGTCTAACACTCGCCGACGGCGATGCAGCCGCATTACATATCCAGATCTGTCCTCTGGGACTGTCAGTGTGTGTTGGAGTATGCCCGTACATGTTGGAGCGTGTTTACACGTCCTCCACAAAGTCACGCGTGGGTCATGAGTTCAAGAAGATACAAAGTTATCCGAATGTGCAAATCGCCTCTGTTCGGCTTCAGCTCTCAAAGCACTCGCTGTAGCTGGTATCGTTTTTGGAAAGAGTTCAGCAAAAGATTTCTCATTCTTTTGCAGCTCTAAATCCAGCATTATTGACACATCTTGTAAGTGTGTGAGGTGTGTGAGAGAAAGAGAGAGAGAGAGGGAGAGAGACGGGCACAGAGAAGAAGAGACAGGCTGTTGCCATGGGAACTGCTGGGTGCTTCTCACCCACATGGAACTTTTGGATGAGATTGAAGCTGTCGCTCTGTTTTAGTGTTTGCACATGTAGGAGAGCATCAGACAGATGCACCTGCCTGTCTAACGAGGTGATTATGTGCTCGTCTTTAACACTCTTTCGGGGACACGGAGCGTGTCATCAGCGTTGCAACACCGCAAAAACAGGGGCATGTTTACAGGGGTTTAAGTAGGAGAAGGAAAATAAGAAAAGAACCATCATCTGTGTGGTGATTTTTAGGGGTGCAACAATAGAGTGGAAATGGTAGCAGGGGTAGGGGGCAGAGTGGGGAGGTAATGGACGGAGTTCATTAAGTGAGATACCATGGTAACCTAGTGAAAGTGAGTGATTATTTGTTATTGTGAACACAGCACAGCACACAGTGCACCACAACGAAATGTGACCTCTGCATTTTGACCCATCCATGAAGGAGCAGTGGGCAGCTAATGAGGGCAGCACCCGGGGAGCAATGCTTGGGGACGGTACCTTGCTCATGAGTACCTCAGTGGTATCTTTACCCGTCCTTGGATTCGAAGCGGTGACCTTCTGATCATGGGGAAAACTCCCTAACCGTTACACCATCAACCGCCCCTAGCTGGATGACATTCGTTGATTTAAGTCCATCTTTTCAGCTGTGGACCACAAAGCACTGTTGTTCGTCACTCTGCAGAAATGCTGTAAATGATTTATGCTGCTTTTAAATCGGCTAATTCTCCTCTGAGTCTGTTATTAAGACACTAATACTCTCACATCGTTGGTTTCCCCCGTTTCAAAAAAGCACTGCTATTACCAACATTTTTGTGGATTTCCTTGATCTCATTAATTTTGTTGGCGTGTGAGCAGCAACTGTCTCACTTCCTGGATCCCAACGTTGGAACGAGCTCCGGGTTTGTCTAGTCCAGATTTGTATCCTTAAGTGGAAAGCTGTGTTCAGACAGGCTCGTCTCATAAGGTTGAAATGAAGGATTAATTAGCTTAACGAGATTATGTAATCCTCCAGTCTGTTAGTGCTAGTGAAATATAAGACACCAGAATAAAAAGCCCACATGCTCACACTCTTTACTGTCAACATACACTCGCACGCCTAACAATTTGGAGTTTAAGTAGAAGCCAAATACTTCCGTAAAACAATATCCGAGTAAAATATCAGCAGAGCTCAAATCAAAGTTTGCCTTCCATGTGGGCATAAAAGAGCTAAACACACACACACACGCACACACAACTGAGTACAGAAACAGCACGACTGCTTGGAGCTTTCTCGCTAAAGAGACATACAGACAACACCCAAACAACAAATACGTCTCAGATTCGTCCCCACTCCTCCTCCTCCTCCTCCTACTCCTCCTCATTCTCCTGCTCTCTGTTCATGTCTTCATTATTCCTCCGTCCTCCCCCAGCTTTGTGCTCTTGTTTGGCACAACTCAGCATCAAAGTCTCCCACTCACAAGCTCACAAACATCAGCGGCTTTATTCAGCTGCTCAGTCCCAGATTCCTAAAACCACACGCCTGTAGCCCTCACGTTGGCACTAGTACCCTACTGACTTCAGATTTGTGTGTATTTATGTGTTAGTCAT
The DNA here is from genome assembly GCA_032718565.1 of Distichodus sexfasciatus. Classification (NCBI taxonomy): domain Eukaryota; kingdom Metazoa; phylum Chordata; class Actinopteri; order Characiformes; family Distichodontidae; genus Distichodus; species Distichodus sexfasciatus. The sequence continues at coordinate 1,231,183 of JAVGVS010000046.1, forward strand.
GCCTAAAATTATGACTAACAGTGTTTATCTACAGCTTTTTTCAGTAACTAATCGATGGTGAAACCAGAAAAGATGGTTAATTATTTAAACCAGGTGTTTCTGATTGGTGTTGAATCTGATTGTCTAAGGCAGGGGTCTGCAACCTGCAGCTGTAGAGCCTCATGCGGCTTTTTCATCCCTCTGTCGCGGCTCACTACGTAGCTCCCTGTAGCTTTGAAAAAATCATGTAAATGATTTATTTTAACCTAAATTTTTTCCCAATAAGATACTTCTTATTTAAGTGAAAGTGAGAGATCGTCACAGCACAGCACACGTGCACCAAATGTGACCTCCGCATTTGACCCATCCGTGAAGGAGCAGTGGGCAGCCGACATGGGCAGTGATACCTTTACACGCCCTGGATTCGAACCTGGATTCTGATAACATGGCGAAAGTCCTAATCGTTACCATAGCGCCTGCCCCGAGTATTTAGGTGATCAAGGTGATGTTGTAACATAAAAATAAAACGTTTGTTAATATTTTATAAATGTTAATAAGAGTCATTCTATACATATTAATTGTTACACACAACAAAGTATTTCTTTTATACATACAGTGGCACCAAATGCAGTAATAACTTGGCTTATGTCGTAAATTGACTTAAAATCAACAACTGTCTTTAAAACCAAGTTACTGCCAAGTAAATTACACACTTTAACAAAACCTGTTAAGAGGAAAATGGAAGTTAGTGCACAGACAACATGCATTTTATTTGGTGAGAAAGGGGCCAAAATGGCTCTTTTGATATTGACGGTTGCAGACGCCTGATGTAAGGCCCCTATGCAGCCCACACTCATTGCATCATAGCACGCTCTTAGGCAGCTGCAAGGGTGGAGTCCACCTTGAGAATACGGAAGCATGAATTTGTGGCCGTGAAGTAGCTTGTATGTAGTTAGCTGCTTTTTCTGTGGTTTGTAGTGTAGCTCATCATTCTATATCATATCAGTTGCTGGCTGCTGAACGGAATTGAATCAAAATCGCATCGTAGCAGCACATGTGATATCGGCAAACGTTGAATAGTTGTCCATTAAATCTGTATAATATCGTATCGTGATGAAACTCATGATTTACACACCTACACTGGAGTGTCAGGAATGATAAATTGCTCCCCACACACCCACACACTCAGAACAGCGTCATGGTCACTTGTTATTGTAGGAGTGTTTAGAAGCAAACCTAATCCAAGTGTGACCACACACACGCACAAACACACACGCACACACACCCATCTAAACTTGTATATCTTTGTGAGCACTGGGAAGTTCCTACAGCTTGAATATCAACCCCTTATTTTAAATCCAATATTTTTCCTGAGGTTGGATCAAACGTCTTCAATACAACAGATATGATCTGATTATTTTTGTCTACTCAACGCACATACTAATATTAATAATATTGCCTTTTTGGGTCCAAAATGTATCAGATAAGTCATAGATTCAAAAGGTTACCTACATCAATCTGAAGGCATTTTTGTATTGACAATAAGTGTAATATCTGTTTTCTGTGTGTTTAATTTGGTCCACCCAATGATAGTTAAAAAGAAACACTCACACACATGCACACGCACACACACACACACGCGAGGTGAGTAGCAGTGTGTATCAGATGTTGGAGCCTTTGATTCTGCAATCGATGGAGCTGCTTTATTGGCGATTCATCAGCTCAGGTCTCTGGAGCAGGCGGCTGTGAGTATTGACAGAGTCTCACGTGATCCATGCTATTGGCTTGTGTGAAGGTCGAGGTCACTGTCTGATATATGACTTCAGCACCAAGTAATTCAAAAAGACCCAGGAGTCCATCCACACACACACACACACACACACACCGGTTTAACAGGGCAGAGGAGGAAGGCGGCAATGTTGCGCGCTGATACACAGAATATATTCACAAGGGCCTGTTTTCTGCCAATACAGAGCGAGAGAGAGTGAGTTTGTGTGTGTGATGTCCTTGTGTTTGGCCCAGTTTTAAAGAGGAACAGCAAAGAGAAACTCAAGACTTAAGGCTGGAAAGTTTTTATTTGGAATAAAAGACAAACGTGATTGGAGGTGAAGAGTTGGAACTGTGGGAATGTGTGAGCAAATGAGAGACATAAAGATAGCATTAAAATGGGAAAGAAAATGAGAGGAAGCAAATGAATGAGAAAAAAAGGACAAGAGAGGAAGTAAGAGAAAGTGTGGTAAAAAGGTAGAGAAAGACTGAAAGAGATGGAGGTAGAGGAAAGGCGAAAGGCAGAAACAGAAAGCAGAGCTGCTATTTCATCATGAGGGTCTCAGTGAATATTTCATAATGTGAGTAAAAATATCTGCGCTCTCTCCCGTTCCCTCTCTCGTCTCTCCTCTTACTTCTCTGTCTAGCGGAATGTGGTGGTGACAGACAAGAGCAGTAACACGGCGTACATTACTCCACTCACCACGCTGTGTACTCAAAGAGGGATGAGTCTGACAAAATGCTCTTTCCTCAGAGCCATCGTAAGATGTATTAGCACTTTAGCGCTGTACTAGTCGAGGCTAACCTCTATAACACCTTCATTAACATCCTAAATTCAGAGTAATTATTGTTATTGACAATAACTACCAGATTAGACACTTGTTCAAAGTCTAATTGTGTGTTCCATTTGCCAGTGGTGCTCAGTTTTCGAGTCGTTTTCCGAGGGTTGAAGCCGTTCCCGTTTCTCGAACATCTGACCAAATATCTGACCATCATATTTTTAGTATATAATATCTTTAGTGTTGTTTGTGTCTAGTGTTGTTGGTTAGCTGTGCACATAATACAGTGTTGTTGTAGTCGATAGACGTGTTGCTACGGTCATGTTATACATGAAATACTGCGTTATGTGTCGTTTATCAAGTGGCGATGCTAAGTTGGCTGGTCGATGTTGCTAAAAGCAAATGACTAGCTAGTCAGCCGAATAGAAAGGTGAACAGGATCAGCAACTCAAGATGGAAAATTTAGATAAAAAGTCTAGATGTGTTAGCGTTAATAAACCCTAGCCTCTTCTGAGTTCAACTCTCTTGTGGCAAATGGAACGCATCCAACTCGGTTTTCACTGTGAAGTGTTAGCGGATATGACGTAATCTCGTCAACTGAACGACGGATCCAAAGGTAAATAGAATGCACTATAACTTTCTTAACATATTAAGTGATTATTCTCTAAAAACTGGTGATATGTTGTCTTGTCTCTCTGTATTACTTGTATATAGCAAAGATGACGATACTTTGACTTTGACTTGATCAGGAAAGAAACACAGTGGCGATGTTGATAAAGATCTGCAATAAGTAGCATTATTAAAATCATAATGTTAGCATCTGTCAGTCTAGTGTAGATGGCTGAAGAAACACGCTAGCTGTCTTTGAGAGGAATGTAGGGCTTGGGAGAAGAAAAGCTCCCACAGACATGGAACACAGACCTGATGAAACAGAGTGAAGTTATTTGACTGAGTTTGGCTAAATTGGGAATGACGCAGGCTTATGGCCCATTTTAGCCTGCTGTATAGACACACATATACACGCGCACACACACACATACACAAATGCTCACAAAGGCATCCACAAAAGCTCTGGCTGAGTTTCAGTCACTGTGTGTATATGAGAGAGAGACTGTCCTCTGATTCCTATGACTCATTCAGAATTAGTGCATCTGCTCTACCGATTTTGGTTCTCTGCAGTGTGTGTTTGTGTGTGTGTGAATCCAGGCTGAACATTGGCTCAGGTGTGGTACATACGTGTAGCTGCGTGTTTGATTGTCACATTTGTCCACCTTCCAGCTGCGTCTCGGTTAGAGCTCGAGGCATGGAGCGAAACTGAGGATGAGGAGCTTGATGAATGGTGTGTGCTTTGTCTTAACAACAAAGTAGGTGCCAATCATTGTGTGTGTGTGTGTGTGTGTGTGCGTGTGTGTCTGTGTGTTTCACAGTCCAAATATAGAATAATTTTGTCCAAGATTGGCCAGTTAATTTGGCAGGTTCATAAGTAAATGAACAATCAGCTGACCAAGATCATATAACAATATTTAGTTGTGAAATCAGTAAAAGTTTGTGATTTCACTCTTTTTCACAAGCACACACACCTCATCCTTTTCCTTGTCACGAAAAAGACATACAGTACTGTGCAAAAGTTTTAGGCAGGTGTGAGAAAATGCTGTAAACAAAAAATGCTTTCAAAAATGGAAGTGTTAATCATTTATTTTCGTCAATCAACAAAATGCAGTGAATGAACAAAAGAGAAATCTAAATCAAATCAGTATTTGCTGTGACCACCCTTTGCCTTCAAAACAGCATCAATTCTTCTAGGTACACTTGCACACAGTTTTTGAAGGAACTCGGCTGGTAGGTCTTTGTCTGGGAGAGACCTTGCTGATGCTGTATAACTACCTTGTGTCTTGTTGCTGTGCTCAATCATGCCATGACATGAAACTGTCTTCCACAAGCTCACCTTGGTAGAAGAGTTTGGCTGTTCCTCACCCAGTTTTAAGCCTCACAGCTGTTTCTGTTTCAGTTAATGACTGTGTTTCAACCTACGCGTGACATTGATGATCATTAGCACCTGTTTGGTATAATTGGTTGATCATACACCTGACTATAATCCTACAAAATCCCTGACTTTGTGCAAGTGTTTTCACACCTGCCTAAAACTTTTGCACAGTACTGTCCATACTCACACAAACACACACTGCACATATTGGACAGTCAAAGATGTCAGAGCACAGCCAGTCAGACCTTTTGTGGAAGTGTACAGTCTTGTTTTTAATGTACAACAAAAGGCGTCAGTCAGAGCAGCCGCAAAATTGAATTTAAACTCACCTTGGACTACTTTCACTGTCGCCAAACTCTTCAAAATATCATAAGCATTGACGCCTGGCCAGCAGCAGAAGGACTGCGTTTTAATGAGCTGTGCAGTAGACAGAAGAGAGACGGACGACAGATTGGAGATAACAAATCGTGAATGTTACAATGCTGAGGACGAGGATCAGAGGGACGGACAGAGTAAAGATGAGGGTGAAGGAGGTAAAACGAGTGGAGGGGGAGAAAAGTGAGCCGATGATGGATGAACTGATGTAGGCCTGTGAAAATGGAGAGAGAAAGTTGGGTGTTTGAGCTTATAAAAGCTTGTTCGCAGTTTGTCTAAGCCGTGAACTTAACATATGGCATCCAAACATCTTATAGAAGCTTAAAGAGAGCCACCCACGAGAACCACCTACACAATGTACTCTGTACTCACACATACACACACACAGACAGGCAGAGGCAGCAGTGCCTTGTAGGATGCTGTAGGCGGCCTCTTGGATCAGGCATCCTGCTCTCGAACAGATGCTGCAAGCTTTGTTTCAGAGCACGGCAAGCATGCTGGACACCGATGCTGAAACACACACACACACACACACACTTCTGCTTCTCTGTTTCTTTTGGGGACATTCCATATATAACGATTAATGGGGCAGTTGATAGCACAACATCTGCCCAGTGATCGGAAGGTCACCGGTTTGAATCGGTACTACTGAGGTACTTGTGAATAAGGTACCTTTCCCAAGCACTGCTCTCTAGGCATTGCCCGTCAGATGCCCTCTGCTTCTTTACGAATGGGTCGAATGCAGTCACATTTGGTTGTGGTGTACTGTGTGCTGTGCTGTGTTCACGAGGACAAATAATCAGTCACTTTCACTACTGTAGCTAAATACCCCTACTCCCTAAACCTAACCCTAACTGTATCCACAGTAATTAAAAAAGATTTAACACAAAAGATGCAAAATACTGAATAAGGAAGCTATTTTTCGTCCAGACATGTAGGTCTCTCTCCAGTCTGCAGGTTTAGAGTCGGAAATTTGTATCCTAAAATAAGTCTGGGTCAGAAAAAACACACTAACACAGTCATACCTTGCTGCCTTTGCGAGATACTTCCGTTAGTTCCTCACATCTAACCCCATCCTTAATCTCAGTAACCCAAAGCAAATCTCCAAAATGTTTAGAGTTAAACTTGGCACTTTGCAATAGAGATGGTCCTCGAGTTATGATGGTTCGACTTTTTTCGATATGATGATAAGTTGTGAAAATATTTTCGCCCCGGAGATGAACACAGCAACATATGCAGTATGACATGTTGGGACATTGCCAGGATGTATGCATCTCCCACATTGTGAGATGCCTCCTTATCGCCAGTGATCGACGGAGTGCAGTTGTCACAGTGTTAGAGCACATATTTTGTCTGTTTTTGATGTTTCAAAGTTCTAGTTTAGTGAAAAAAGCATGTCTTCTAACTGCCCAAGTATGTCTTCCGCTGGTAGCCATGTCTTGACTTGATATTTTCAAGTTACGATTTGTGATGATTGTCCTTCACATCCAAAAATGTCCTTCAATCTAAACATGGCATGGTATCACTTTTTAATGTCCCATACGATACCGATATTGTAAATTTGGATATCTGCCGATACAATACAAATCTGATACAGTCTGTGAGTCTTTTTTAAACAGAAAACAGAAAATAATGCTTAAGAAATGTCTGAATATATGACTGAGATTATTCTGTTTATGCTTAAGGAAGTACTTAAGCATGATGTTTTCCTAACTAAATGCAGTTTTCTTAACTAAAACAGTGTAATAACTACACACCCATATGTATATGCTAAATTACTCATTATTAAAATAACATCTTATTCATTTAAACACAGTTGTGTAATTTTGTGACAGTCCCTAATCCCGTGGCGCTAAAACCATCAAGAACACAGATTGAGAGCAAGAGCTGGTGTTGTTAAAGAAATTAAACAGTACAATCATGTGATTTGCTTTTGGGGTTGTAGTGTGTTGCGTTGCTTGTTCTGCTCATTGTCGTATCAATATGTAGGAATTAGTGTGAATGTCGAACAATAAACCAGCTTTACCGCAGTGCCAATTCCCATGCATAACCAATTGTGCATGCATGCATTTACAGATCAGCTCCATAGATAGGCCCAATGCCACCGATACCCGATCCAGCTGTTTGAGTCGTCATCGGACTGATATCCGATCCATGTTTTGGATTGGTGCCATCTTTACTACAAACCTCAAAAACCTCTCACGTACCCCCACAAAACAGAAGCACACTCACACAATGAATCAGCTACGTCTAAGAAGAGATGGGGCTTTAAGCTTCACCTGATGCTCCTTACACCTCCTTCTCAGTTACTGATTCTGTGTGTAGTAGCACTGCTCTAATGACAGTGTCATATCACACTCTGGTATTTAGCTGTTTACATTCCGAGCTAACGTGCTTGTTGATTCACGTCCAGTATGATTCAGCCCTCTGTTTGCTCCATCTTTGTGTTGGTGGGATGTGTACATATGGGGATATAGTTAGAAACACTGTATTTGTGTGTGAGTGTGTATGTTTGAGCTCTCATTCAAACGTCCTTCTCCAGCTGCCATTGATAAGATGAGGGACGGTCAGAGCTGAAGGTCATTTCTGTTTGCGCAGCTGTATACTGCAGCCCGAAGTGTATAGAGGCCCAGAATGAATGCAGCTCATGTTATAGCTAATTTAGGCGAGTGTACACACTTCCTGGAGAGATTGGTGGGGGTGGGTGTGGGGAGTTGGGAGAATTGCAGCGCCCGGGGAGCAGTGCTTGGGGATGGTACCTGACGGTACCTTGCTTATGAGTACCTCCTGGATTCGAACCTGTGACCTTCCAATCACTAACCATTACGCTACCAGGTGCCACCTAAGGCCACCTCACTGAACACGGGTCTGAATCTGTTGTGACCCAGACTCATCTTTTTCTTGCTTCTGTCATCCCTCGCTCTTTCCCCATTCACTTCAATGCATTTTTGTTGAAGTCTTCCTACTGGTCCAGTTTTCACATCACATCTAGAAAACTTGAGCCATCACTTTGGGATTTTCTTGCAAAAAATGTTGTGTGTGTATAAAGGTGGGTTAGGTTTGCAAAGACAATGCACACAAATCCTGAATTATTTGCAACTGTAATATTTATTAGCATTAATATATTTGGTATATAATTAAGTTAAACTTTTGAGAAGTGCTAAGTTCAGAAATTCACTAACTCATAGACCGTGTTCCTCTGATTAAAGTGTAAATCTGACCGTCTAGAGACAACACGCTCAGTGGGAGTTGTAACAGAGATTGTGTGGATGGTGTGTGCTCATTCCATGGGACATGGACACAGGGGCATTGGGCTCTCAGGTCAGTTGTCATGGCGACGTGCATCCCGGGCCAGGGGTTGTCATGGCAACCTTGGATGCCTAAAGGGGCCTGTGGTAATTGGTACGGATGCCAGCAGTGGATTCAGAGATGCCTTCTTTTTTACTGGGCTTATCTGCTGCAGCTTTTCCTGCGGTGTGGCTCACTGCTGTGTGTGTGTGTGTGTCTGTTGTGGGTTGAGGAGGACAACATTGGACAGTAGGACTGCGTGTTTACAGTTTACAGTTTTCAGGAACTTTTTAAGGTAGAATATAGTATGGTAAACAGAGGAGGATTAGAGCTGAAGTAAGAGAATGCTCATGACATCTGATGTACACACGGAAGGGATTTTTTAACTAAAATTACGTAGTGTTATGACTGTCAACCTGCCACTTTTCGTTTTATTTCCTTGTCATTGTCACCAGTAATATTTAACCAAATCGTATTATTTTCACTTATTCAGTGTCATCATATAATAATCTCTAAAATGCCTACTTCCTTATAAATCCAAATATTTAATTATGAATGCAAATCTAATTGATCAGATCAGCGGTCATCTTAGAAGCCTTGAATTAAAATGAATTCATAAAGGGTTAAATATAAATTAATTGCATATTTGAAAGTTTTATTTAATAAGTACATCAATTAGGTCCAATACCTGAAAACGGTGATGTCTTTAATGTTATGATGTAACACATATTAAAACCACTGATAATTACATTTAATTAACAAATAGTGTTCCAACTAGAATGACAAGAAAACCAGCCTCATTGTTTACTGTAATTACTACTTGCTACCAGTGCTGGATTACAAAGTCACAGACCCCTGGGCACAAATGTCGGATGTTACTATATTTAGAATTGAGGTTACTATGATTACACTATGTACGTTATGATTTTTTTTTGTAGTGCCACTGGGCGTACCCGTTTGCTCAGCGAGCCCGTAAAACCCATTAGTTAATCTGGCCTTGCTTGCTACTGTAATTTTGCTTTCAACCACTTAATTCCAACCTATGAATTAAACATGTGTAATTTATTTTGTTTTAGTGAGGGATTATGTTTCATAGTGAACACACCACAGCACAGCCCAGACCAAAATTAAATACCGTCCTCTGCATTTGACCCAATCGTGAAGGAGCAGTGGGCAAAACCCAGGGGGCAGTGCTCGGGTACAGTTCCTTGCTCATGAGAACCTTGGTGGTACCTTTAGTGCTCCCTAACAGTTATGCTACCAACTGCTCCTAAATCTGGTAAATGTGGTAATGTAAAATGACCCTCAAGTTCCACGTACTCTTCTGATTTTATGATGTTATTATCCACTCTGTTTTGCCCAGCCTTGATTACACAAGTATTATTTAGATACCTCTTAGACAATTATCTTCATTTTCTTCAATTCTATTATTGGCTGTTCTAATTTAATCACTTTTTAATATAGTCTGATTTGAACTGCTTTCAAATATTTAATATTGAGTACAGTTTTTTTCATTCTGATTATCTCTCAAGGTGAAAATGTACTAAATTAAAAAGAATAGTAATAGTAATAATGTTATTAAGTTCATGATCACGGTGGCCAACAGAGCCCAATGCAGTTAAAATAAAAACGTGCTGCATAGCAACAACACATATTAATCAAGTTTTTGCAAATATGAAGAAGCTACATAATTTCAGAAAGAAATGACAACACATGCGCCACACATTTATAAACATGCTGCACAGTCATATATGCAAATTCCGCAAATACAGAAAACACATGCAACTTCGCAGGTGCTGCAAACAGCCGCAACACAACGCTTGTGTCTTCCAGGAGACTGTTTCGGGAGGTCAGATGCTTTTCCAGAACATGAATTCCTGCACTTACAGTATAACTATATGATATATGATCAAACCAGAGAGGCTCAATCAGGACATGCCCCTCTCCCTTTCACAGTATTACGCAACAATATAATAATCACGTTCACTGTAGAGCAACCCATTGTTAGTGTGTTATATTTCATGTTGTGAGTCACAATTCATATATTATTACATGCACTGTCCAGACTGCTACACTGTTACACGGCTTCTATGCTGTTTACACTGTTGTGCAGACATTGCACAATGCACTTTAATTCTAACTTTAGTACTTGCATATTATACATCTGTAAATCTGTCTAGATCTATATTATACTTCTGTAAGTTAAAAAAAATTTCAGCTCTTATCTTTTATCTTAAAGTTTTTTAACTTATTATCAATGCTCGCACAGTCAAAGCAGTCGGTTCTGGACATGTGTTCTACCTGTATAACTATGCACATGACAAATAAAGAATCTTGAATCTTGATCTTGGGCAGCACAGTGGCGCAGTGGTTAGCGCTGCCGCCTCACAGCTAGAAGGTCCTGGCTTCGATTCCCGGATCGGCCTTTGGGCCTTTCCTTGTGGAAGTTGCATGCTCTCTCTGTGTTTGCATGGGTATCCGCCGGGGGCTCCGCTTTCCTTCCAGAATCCAAAAGCATGCAATATAGGTTGATTGGCGACTCTAAATTGGCCCCGGTATGGTGTGACTGTGTGCCCAGTGGTGTGTTGGCGCCTCCCCAGGCTTGTTCCCCGCCTTGCGCCCGTAGTTCCCGGGTTAGGCTCCGGCTCCCCCGCGGCCCCAGTTGGGATTAAGCGGTTCGGATAATGAATAATTGAAAAATGAATCTTGATCTTGAAGCTTGGCAATTATTTACATCTCAAATATCAATATTCACTCACTGGTTTCCACCACTTTAGCACCATACAATCGAAAAGCATGAGATCTCCCGAAAAAAGTCTCATGCAAGCATTTACACTTGTGTTGCGTTGTGTCATGTTCATGAAGTTCCATGTTTTGATTACTGTATTTGCAGCACATCTATGAATGTGCAGTGTGTTTGTAATAAGGGGCAAGTTACCGTCCCCAGGCACTGCCCACTGCTGCTTCACGGATGGGTGATATGCAGAGGTCATGTTTGGTTGTGTTGCACAGAAAAGTGAGTGAGTATTTGTCATTGTGAACACACCACAGCACACACAGTGTACCTCAGCGCTAACTTTACCGGTCCTGGATTCGAACAGGCAACCTTCTGATCACATGGGCGAACACCCTACCATTACGCCACCAACTGCAACTGTGTGCTGTGTTGTGGCGTGGTGTGTTTACAGTGACGAATAATCACTCACTTTCACTAAAACGTGGTGCATGTGTTGTCATGTGGCTGAAAGTGTTTGTGAATTTGTGAAGCCTCTTCGTAATTGCAGTGTGTTTGCACATGCGTTCTGAACTTAAATAATATGTTTTGATGCTTTTTCATTTGAATTGCATTGGGCTCACTCGGCCACCGTGCAAGATATTGTTTCAAACACAATTAGAAGATGCTACAGAGCAGTAGCAGCGGCGGCGCGTGTGGATCTCGCTAATGCCATTCCGCTTTGCCACTAATCCCACTCATGTGTTGATCTGATAACGCTGCTTATTTCTGGGTCAAAGTAAAGGCATCTAATAGGCGCATACTGCACCTTTATTACACTGAAATCACATTTCATTCTTCCTTATTTCACCTCCTTCCCCCTGGTTTTGGAGAGCAGTCGTACCGGGATCAGGAAAAGAGAAAAGATTTTGCAACCTTGTCTTTTAGGCTGTGTGTGTGTGTTTGTGTGTGTGTGTGTGTGTGTGTAGGTGGGTGGGTGTATTGGGTGGGAGGATTGGGGGCTTCTGGGTGAAATCTTAGTCGGTAACTAGGCAACAGAGCATCCCGGACCCTCCACTTGGAGCCACGTGAAGATGCTGCACGTGCCACTGTATTCTCACCGTCTCACACATCTACTGTACGCACACACACAGACACACACACACACACACACACACACTGCACTACTGTTAATGAGCAGTGGGATTATCTCTTGGTGGAGCGTGTTGTGTTCTGTGCTGTCTAAAGCTGTGAGCTTTAATTGGGTCAGCCATCCAAACCTTCGACACACACCACACACACACACACACACACACGCACACACACACGCACACACACACACATGCCATGCCCGTATGGAACGTTTCATGCTAATAACACGAAAACCAGCCAGCTGCAAAAATCTGCCATTGCCTCTCTCTCTCTCAGTCACTCAAACAAACACACACATGAATACACACATGGTGTTACGCATTAAAATGATTGCAAATTGTTCTGCTCCTAATCTCCTCCACTGTTTGGGATGATAGTGTGTTTGTGTGGATTTAAATGATTGGCATAATGATGTGAATGTGTGATAATTAATTTTAGACACATTGCTGGCTGTTAGAACAGAAATAGTGCATGGTGTGTGTGTGTGTGTGTGCGCGTGTGTGTGTGTGTGCGCGTGTGTGTGTGTGTGCGCGTGTGTGTGTGTGTGTGTGTGTGAGTGATTGTGTGAGTTTGAGCTGCTGTACTGTAGCGCCTAAAGGAACTTGATTTCTCCAGCTGCTCGCCTGGTGCCAGATTAACCCATTAATCACCTTTGATGGCAAGAGCTTCTGATCACACAAATACACACAATCAATATGACCACCAGAACATTCTCTCTCTCTCCTGTTTTATTGTCTCGTCCATGTTTACTTCTTTTTCTTTTTCTCTGTTTTTCTCAAACACTCTTTCTTAGTGCTTACTTTCTCCCTTCATCGGTATCATCTCTCTATTCCATTTCTTTAATCTTGGGACTATCTATCTATCTATCTATCCATCTATCCATCTATCCATCCATCCATCCATCCATCCATCCACTACCAGTCAAAGGTTTGAACACACCTTCCTATTCAATGTTGTTTCTTTATTTTCATTACTATTTACATTGTAGATTCTCACTAAAGGCATCAAAACTATGAATGAACTGTGTAAGGGCTATATGACCAAGAAGGAGAGTGATGGAGTGCTGCGCCACATGTCCTGGCCTCCACGGTCACCTGACCAAACCCAATCGAGATGATTTGGGATGAGATGGACCACAGAGTGAAGGCAAAAGGGCCAACAAGTGCTCAGCATCTGTGGGAACTCCTTCAAGACTGTTGGAAACCCATTTCAGGTGACTACCTCATGAAGCCCATCGAGAGAATGCCAAGAGTGTGCAAAGCAGTGATCAAAGCAAAGGGTGGTTATTTTCAAGAATCTAAGATATAAAACATGTTCTGGGTTATTTCACACTTCTTGTTTACTACATAATTCCATATGTGTTCATTCATAGTGCCTTCTGTGAGAATCTACAATGTAAATAGTCATGATAAGAAAGAATAAAACATTGAATGGGAAGGTGTGTCCAAACTTTTGACTGGTAGTGTATCTATCTATCTATCCATCCATCCATCCATCCACCTCTGTCTCTCCCTTGCTGCCTTCACCACTATATCTCTCAATTTCCTTTCTTCCATCTTTTTTCTCTTTTGTTCTCTTTCTCTGTTTCTGCTTAACACTCCATCCTTTCTTCTTTATCTCTCTACCCCCTGATGCCCCCCCGTACAGCTGTGCCTCCTTCTACCCGCATCTTTCCCCTCCATCAGAGGAGGGACTTCCAGTCACCTGCCAGCTTTCTGTGCTGTGTGAAATGTAGGTCAGCATAGAGCCAACAAGAGCCAAACTTCTGCAGGCAGTTGAGAGACGAGCCTCCTCCATCCGCCTCCCGCGTGCTGCCGTCTCTTTGCATCCGGTTATCTATCCGTCTCTGCCTTCCTCCACCCCGCTTCATTCACTTCCAGTCGGCAAGCCAGATGTGTGACCTGTCCGCTTTTGACAAACGCATTCAGTTTGCTCTAAAAGATCCATGCAGGTTTTTAATGCAGCCCAGATCCAGACCGCAGTGTTTTCAGCCGTTTCTACAAACTCCCCAGTTTGGTCCCCAGACTTTTTCTGCAGCCCCAACTTTAAGAGATAAGAATATTTTCTCCTCACTAGAGCTTGGGGATTTATAGAAAATTAATTGGAACTGACATTCAAATGAGCAGCACCCTGATGTGGTGAAAGTGAGTGATTATTTGTCATTGTGAACACACCACAGCACAGCACACAGTGCACCACAGCAAAATGTGACCTCTGCATTTGACCCATCCGTGAAGGAGCAGTGGGCAGCTAACAAGCACCCGGGAGCAGTGCTTGGGGACGGTACCTTGCTCATAAGTACCTCAGTGGCAACTTTACCAGCCCTGGATTCGAACCTGCGACCTTCTGATCACGGGGCGAACACCCTACCGTAACGCCAACAACTGCCCACTGTCACCAACTGAAAAGGTGATGTAATGGTTAGGGAGTTTACCCCATGATCGAAAGGTCGTTGGTTTGAATCCTGGACCGGTAAAGGTAACAATAAGGTACTCATGAGCAAGGTACCGTCCCCAAGCACTGCTACCTGGGCACTGCCCATGTGAACTGCCCACTGCTCCTTGACGAATGGGTCAATTGTAGTGGCACTCTCACTTCACTCCCTAATAAATGTTTATAGACACATGTGAAGTAGAAGCGTGTCAAGTATAAAACAGACTACAGTCAGACAAACATACGGCTGTAGATATAAGGTGGAAGTTTGGGTCATTCAGTCATTCATTCATTCTGAACTGCTTATTCCCAACTGGGGGTCATGGGGGACCGGAGCCTATCCCAGGAACTTGCAACTTGCGGGTGCAGGCTGGAGACAATCCTGGGCAGGCGCCAACACACCATAGGGCACACACACACACAATCACACACACATTCACACCTTATGGAGGCCAATTTAGAGTCACCAATTAACTTATATTGCATTTGGACTGTGGGAGGAAACCGGAGCACCCGGAGGAAACCCATGCGAACATGGGGAGAGCATGCAAACTCCACGCAGAAAATCCCAGGACCTTCTTGCTGTGACCTGGCAGTGCTAACCACTGTGCCACCGTGTCGCCTAAACCTGGTCATATGATTAATTCGTATTAGAAATGAATGCCTTAGATACTAGATTAATCATATGTGTTAACACTACACTTAATCATCTCATTTACTGAACAAACTAAAACTTAAACATTTCAAATGTCTATTTTCTTTCATTCAAACAGCAATATCCATATTCTTCTATTTCTGTTTATGTTAGTATCTTGCCCATAATAACACATTTTAAAGACCTTTTTGCTCTTAATGTCTTAGCACCAACCACCAAGGCAAATTCTTTGTATGTGACAACATAGTTGAGAATAAACTTCATTCTGATGCTGATTTGATCAAGTCGTGGTTGCAACTGTGAGACTGACACTTTTCATTTTGAATGTCATTCCTTTGCCTTCAATTGCTCCACACCTGTCAGTTTGGGAACTAATGTTGTAAACATACACTACTGGACAATAAAATAGGCAAATAAAGTTGATCAAAAATATTATAAGTACTTTTTTTTAATGTTCAATCAGCTTCATGCTTCAGGCAGAGCATAACAATACTGAATACATCAGTGTCTAGTTGTAGGCTCATTAACCTCAATTTAATTAGTGTCCAATTAACTAACACCTAGGCACACATCAAGACCACACTTAGGGTGTATTCACACCTGCCTTGTTTAGTTCGCTTTAAACAAACTCAAATTCGTTTCCTCCCTTGGTTCTGACCTTTTGGGGGTTGTGAATACAAGCAATCAAACTCAGGTGTGAACCAAACAAACGTACTGAGATCCAGCTGAAGATGTGGTCTCACTTCGGTTCAAAACACACTGTGTACGGTTGGTTTAAGGTGTGAAAGCAGCCCGACCTTGAGCCGATCCAGTTGCATAAAGCATACCTTTTTCAATTTGATGGGCTCCTGTCCTTGTCGTGCATCGTAGGAAATAATGGTTTGGATAAGTACGCAGCACACAGACATGTATAGCCGGTGCTAGAAATGAGCCGTGGAGCTCCGGGGAGGGTTCTCCTTCACAGCTGTCCTGCAGCACGTCTTTGCCGTTGCTAAATTACTAACATCATATTGTAAAACTCTTTATGCGCAAACATTTCTACACACGTATGTAACTGTATAAACCATATTGCTGTAAGGACAAGGAGAACAGCCAATCGATCTCCATGATTGTGTACTTTCACTTTGGGCTTCTTGCTGGAAGGCAACCAGACTTTCTTTTTTAAATTCTTGAAGATGCTTCACCTCTCATCCGAAAGGCTTCTTCCGTTCTAAGGGAGATTTTTGGATGAGAGGTGGAACATCTTCAAGAATTTTGGGAACGAAGTTCAGTTGCCTTCCATTCAGTCTCTCAGGATTACTGCTGTAAATGCTGCCTGAGCCGAATCCAAATAAAAATTTGTTGAAGGCTGGTGCATGGGCCCCGGAATTGCAGGATCAACCGCCAAAAGATTGCATGTTTGAGCTCACGCCACACACCCTGCCGACTTTCTCAGGCAATCTGACACCCCGGAAGTCTTCCGTCGACCGTCTCTCTGCCAGATTACTGTCTGTCGATCAACCCCTGGGGAAACTCCATTCCCTTCCTCCAGCCTGTAATCATTTCAGATGGAGACTCGGCTGTTTGGACATAAGAGCTACACATCCTTCACTCTTTTATTTGATTTTTTTTACTTCTTCGCAGCACCTCGCGTGCAGATGCTGAGCGTAGCCGAACGTGTTCATCCAGCCAAAGTTTTGCAGGGAGACAGCTCAAAACTTTTGCTTCCACTTTCCCATTTGTTTTTCCCCAGTTCTTGCTTGACATGCGGAGGACGCTCGGCTGTTTTAAAAAAGACTGGGATGTCAACACCCCTGCCAGAATTCCACTGAATACACTGGGGTAAAAACGTAGCTCTATTGCTGACCTAATGCCAAGCAAATTTAATCTCATGCTCACAGGGTCAGCTCATTAGCTTCAAAGTGAAAATGTAACTTGCAAGGCATGACTGTTAACGTTAAAAGTAAAAACAAAATTAAAAAATTTCATCTACTAAAACTAGACAGAAACTTTGAAGGATAAAAATTACAAAAATGTTAATAAAACTATTTGTTCCCAAGCATTTTTAACTAAACATTAAGGACCAATTTCCCAGTCGAGGATTAAGGTTAGTCCTAGACTAACTTTGAGTTTGAATGGTAAATCTCCATTGGTACTACAACTTAGTCCAAGACTAGGCTTCATCTACGAGCAAGAAACCAGCCCAATATCTAAAGTAGCTCTGTAACACTCACTAGTTCTACTGTTCACCTAATGCCAAGTTTAATGTCATTTTTTTAAAATTTAAATGTTAATAAAATGTGATTTCATTTTCATAAGCATTTTTGTCTACACACTAAGACTAAGACTAAATCTAAAGTAGCTCCTAAAATTAACACTGACTCAAACCACTATCTTTATTATTTACCGAATGCCAAGTCTTTTCAAAAATGTGAATAAAATGTGAATAAAATAATAAATTCACTTTAATAAGAAATTTCATCTACAGATTAAAACTAAGACTAAATCTAAAGTAGCTGCCAAAATTAACACTGACTCAAACCACCTGCTCTACTTTTTACCTAATGTCAAGTCTTTTCACAAATGTTAATAAAATGTGAATAAAACAATAAATTCATTTTCATTAGCACTTTCGTCTATAGACATGCACTACGACTAAGACTAAATCTAAAGTAGCTGCTAAAATAAACACTAACTTAAACCACTATCTCTATTACTGACCTAATGCCAAGTCTTTATTTTGAATGTTAATAAAATACAAATAAAACAATAAATTCACTTTCATAAGCATTTTTGTCCACATACTAAGACTAAGACTAAATCTAAAGTAGCTGCTAAAATTAACTCTGTCTCAAATCACGAGCTCTACCACTGACCTAATACCAACTTAGTTTTATTTATTTTTTTACATTTGGGAGTTGATTGTGACTGACCATATTCAAGACCTGTCACACCAACTATGTGATATAGCACTAGCAGTGTGTGTGTGTGTGTGTGTGTGTGTGTGTGTGAACACAACATGGTTTACCTTTTAATCAGCGAGGCATTGCACCACACACCAAAAAGCGAGCTCTTTCTTGCCTCCCCATTGGCACAGGAAGCTCAAAAAGCCAGTTGAAGTCTGTGGGTGTTCGCTAACCTGATGCTGGGTGAAACGAAGGAGGGAAAAAAGAAAATGAGAGATAGTAAAGGCATGAGAGATGAAATGATAGTTCTTCTTTAGATCCATCTCTCCATCACAGACTAAGTGATGTCTGGAAGTAAAGCAAAGGCAGAGTAGGTCAGTGTCCTGGTTTTCCCGGGGATTTGTGCATTGCTCCATTAGTTTGACGGAAGCTTTTCTGTTTCCTTTAATATGTATTTACATTACAAGGAAGGATGATCCGCTTGCTGTCTCTCACTACCATTTTTCCTCCCTTTACCATTTTTAATGGCACATTGTGTAGAGTGCAAGCCTTATCGTGTCTCTCGTGTTGTGCATCATGTGCAAAGACCAATACACCAATGGGATTTTCTTTTCTGTGCATATTTACCATGTTTATAAGCCTCAACGAGGCAGTCAAGTTGTCTGAATGGCGGGCATTATTGATACGGAATAGGTAAAACACATGGCAACATCATTTAAATTAAATCAAACGAAGAGGAACGAGCCTGATATGAAAATGTAAGGAGTAGAAAGTACAGTTTTCAAAAAAATGTATGTAGTGCAAGTTAAAAGTTGGCACAAAAAGAGTTAAGTAAAGTACAGATACCCGAAAATTCTACTTAAGTACAGTAGTAACCAAGTGTGTGCTGTACCTTAAACTGTGCTTACAGCTGTAGTGGTAGACCGGACAGGGCAGAGTCACGTGACAACATGCATGATAGAATAAGGGGACAGAACATGAACACAGACTGGAGAAAATATCAGAATTTTTACTATAACTGACATGTGCAAGATTAAGATGATTAGCGGTTCTCAATTATTATTTTTTTCCAATTCATTGCCTAGCCCTGGGTCATGGTGGTCTAGTGGTTAGGATACTCGCCTCTGGACCAGGAGTTCGTGGGTGTGAATCCTATGTCCAGCACTACCATCACTGGGTCAGTGAGCAAGACCCTTAACCCAAGTTGCTGTTGGGGAAACTGACCCTGAAAATGGAAGTTGCTTTGGATCAGAGTGTCTGCTGAATCTAAATGTCAAGACTTCATTAAAAACCCCATAAAAACTAGCTTTTTGGAAGTAAAATATGAAGAAATTAGGCATGAGGAGGTCTGGAGTGGCAGAGAAGTTCAAGGTGGAGGTGGGACTGCATCAAGGATCGGCTCTAAGCCCCTTCTTGTTTGCTTTGGTGATGGACAGGCTGACAGATGATGTTAGACAGGAGTCTCCATGGACTATTATGTTTGCAGATGACATTGTGATCTGCAGTGAGAACAGGGCGCAGATAGAGGAAAGGCTAGCGAGGTGGAGATATGTACTGGAAAAGAGAGGAATGAAGATTAGTTGCAGCAAGACAGAGTACATGTGTGTAAATGAGAGGGGCACAAGTGGAACAGTGAAGTTACAGGGAGTAGAAGTAAAGAAGGTACTTAGGGTCTACGGTCCAAAGCAACGGAGAGAGTGGAAAAGAGGTGAAGAAGCGTGTGCAAGCAGGTTGGAATGGGTGGAGAAAATTGTCAGGTGTGATGTGTGATAAAAGGGTTTCAGCAAGAATGAAAGGAAAGGTGTACAAGACAGTAGTGAGACCAGCCATGTTGTATGGTTTGGAGACAGTGCCAATGAGGAAAAGACAGGAGGCAGAACTGGAGGTTGCAGAGCTCAAGATGTTGAGGTTCTCTTTGGGAGTGACGAGGATGGATAGGATCAGGAATGAGTACATAAAAGGGACAGCTCATGTTAGATGTTTTGGAGATAAAGAGAGGCCAGACTGAGATGGTTTGGACATGTCCAGAGGAGAGACAGTGATTACATAGGTAGAAGGATGCTGAGGTTGGAGCCACCAGGCAGGAGGCTGAGAGGAAGACCAAAAAGGAGATTTATGGATGTGGTGAAAGAGGACATGAAGTTAGTTGTTGTGAGAGTAGAGGATGCAGAAGATAGGACTAAATGGAGACAGATGATTCGCTGTGGCGACCCCTGAAGGGAAAAGCCAAAAGAGAAAGAAGAAGAAGAAGAGGTCTGATTCAAGACTTTTGTGTTAAACTGTAAGCCCCTCCGGGTAGGAGCATTTGCCTTAAATACCACTAATGTAAAGCTGATAATTTATAAATCGGAGTCACTAATGACTACTGCTGTACGATATGACTTCATTAATGGAACATTTTACCTTGATTACAATTAATCATCTAATGCGATTAATGTTTGTAGTTGCAGGTTGTAGTGGCAGAGTCAAGAAACAACACGTGGTAGTGTTTTAACGGCACAGTATGTGAACACACAGTGGGGAAAGTATTAATAAATATTTTTAAATAGTTTTAACCTTCTAAACAACAGACACAGGCAAGATTATGCTGATTAGAGTTTCTAAATGTTAGTTTTGATACATTTTCAATTTATAGTCCAATAGAGTTGGGGTCAAGACCACCTAAACCAAGACCAGAACAAGACCAGAAGGTGTTGAGACTGAGACAAAACCAAGACTCTGAAGGGCCGAGACGAGACAAGACCACGACCAGGGCGGGGCAAGGCCGAGTCGAGACTGAAACCAGACCAGTGCACATTTTATTAAGCGAGTGTTTATTATGCAGAGACATTCTGGAAAAATAAGGTTGTCTGGCAGAAACACTTATTTATCCATTTGGCATCCATCTAGATACAGGGTAAAATTATTAGATAACAAATAATGTATTTTATATAGTTATTTTTTCCTATTGATTACTCTCTAACATTATAAAAAATATAAAAAAATATATTGTCTTATCGAAATAAAGAAATACTAAAGTTTGGGGTAATTCTGAGGCGATTTGGACTCATTTTGACCTATAAAATGAGCTGTTTTTGGCCTTTCTGGAAGAGAACTACGTTTTTGCGCATGATGGCGTTCCATATGAGAGTCGCAAGCGCTAACGAGAGTGTTTACATCACAAATAATTTAATTAATGCGTTTATACACAATTACTTCAGTTTTTGTGCACTGAATTACTCAGAAATGTCTGGTAATTTCAAAGTCTTGTGATTCTGACGGTATGTGTGTGGTTTCTTTCAGTTAAAGGGATTCTGAGTTATTAAAACACTAATTAATAAACAATGCAAAATGCCTGCGTAGGTCTCAAGGAATTAATAGTAGGGGTCTTGGAAATAAAATCCTGAGTTCTCTTTGTACGAATCCATGACAAAACCGAATACAAATACGACAACACTGAGACTTTCAGAAACTGTTCTGGAGACGAAGACCCTTCTTTCACTTTATCTCTCCCTCAGAGGCTGAGTGATGTCTGGGGGAAATTTGGTCAGTGTCCCGGGGTTCCTAAGCTTCAGTCAACTCTGAGACAGCAAAGCTCTCACCTCCGGTCGAGACAACAATGCGGTCTGTCAGTCTGAAGCCGAGCACAATGGAGAGAGAGAAGAAAAAAGCTCCAAGCGGTCAGTCGGCATTGAGAACGAGATTTTATCGTGTAGTGGAATAGCTGAGATTTCCCAGCTGGATGGAAGACCATGCTAAGTAGAAAACAAATGATGCTCAGAAAGACTTGACACAGTTTGGCGCCGGTTTGCTGCCTCCTCCTCATCCCTGTCCTCCTCCTCTTCCTCTTCCTCCCCCATTATAGATTAGCCGTGTGTAGAGGGGATCAATGCTGATTCCGTGCTCTCATTAAGTCATTTCGATCTGTTGGTGCAGATCTGTCAGCGCAGCTGTCGCTCTCAATGTCTCCTATCAGAACAGGGCTATTCTCAAGGGCTTCGGCAGCTCTGCCTCTGTCCTGCTGAAAACACAATGTTCTCACTGTACAGTTCCTATTTTAACTCACTTCGAATACATATGTACTAGAAATACCGACTACAAAGCACTGATGTACGTCACTCAGGATAAGAGCGTATGCCATATGCTTTAAATGTGAATGTTCACATATTTAATGACAATATCTCACTTCTACCTCAGGCTTTCACCTGTATTATACATATTAAAGTATGTATACCAATATACGGGTGGCACGGTGGCACAGTTAACACTGCTGCCTCACAGCGAGAAGGTCCTGGGTTCGATCACCAGGTCAGCTGTAGCGCCGGTCTGTGTGGAGTTTGTGTGCTCTCCCCATGTTTGTGTGGGTTTTATCCGTGTGCTCCGGTTTCCTCCCACAGTCCAAAAGCATGTGCTATAGGTTGAATTGTGAATCTAAATCAACCCTTTAAGGTGTAATTGAGAGTGTGTTTGTGTGAGCCCTGTGGTGTGTCCCCACCTTGCGCCTGTAGTTCTGGAATATTCTCCCATCCACGTGACCCTGATATGGATTAATCGATACAGAAAATGAATGGATGAATACCAATATACAAGTAAAGTGAAAGATTATTTGTCATTGTGAACGCAGCACAGCACACAGTGCACCACAACCAAATGTGACCTCTGCATTCAACCCATCTGTGAAATTTTCCCATAATTGTGTATGTGAGTGTGTTTATGTGTGTGTGCGCTGTGGTGTGTCAAGAACAGAGATAGTTCTTGTCTAACGTTCAAAGTCCCCGGGATAGACTTCGTTCCCTGAAAGTCTGATAAGGATTAAGCAGTTAAGATAATGAATGAAAGAAAAATTCAAACCATTTTGAACAATGATTAAAAAAGTTTAAATAGTATAGAACTATAGAAATAAAATCTCTGTGAGGGTGCTCTGCAGATTATAAGAAAACAATGGTGAATTTCAAAATCTTAGTCAAAGTCAAAGTTTATTGTCATCTCTGCTATATACTGTACAGATATACAGAGAGATGAGACGACGTGGCTCCAGTTTTCACAGTGCAACAAGAAATAGGGAACAAAGAAGAGATAGGGCACATGGAATAGACAATATATAAATAGAACACAAAATATACATTTCAAACTAGAAATGGAGTATTAAATATAACTATAACTTTAAACTAGAACTAGAAATAGAGGTAGAAAGAGAGACTTGATTTTGATGCAGTATTAACCTACAAAAGTGGAAATTGACTTTTTCACTGAATGTGCATGAGGTTAGTAACAGTTTCAATATGAAAAATTCTATATCCAGTCTATTAATAAAAGTATCTTCTTAAAAAGTCTGGCTAACATTTAAGTTTGTGCAGATATTATAACAGCATTGAAGAACCAGATTTTCAATAATTTGCACAGATACAGTTAGTTAAAAAGTGCCCAGTGATATATACATTCAATGTTCAATGGTTGTGCAAATTAGTAGCGGCAGTGCAAAAATTGAGCAAATATTTTAGCAGTACTGTAGCAACAGTCATTTGAGGAGTGAAATGACATAAGTGAGTTTTAACAATACATTTCTTCTTAAGAATGTTTGGCGAATGAAGCCCAGTAATTTTGTATCTGTGTATAATCATCTATACCTTTTCACTTTAGTGTCTATGGATGCTGTATACAGTATATAAATACTGTAGACTGTATGAATCTGTATATATTGCTTATTGCTTTTACTACATGCACTTTCTGGTTAGACGCTAAACTGCATGTTGTTAAACTTGCAACTTGTGGTTGTATGTTCAATGACAAAGTTAAATCCAATGTGTTAATAGCCAGTCCTGTAAAAATGTAAATATTGGGTTTTTTGGAAAATGTTATCCAAACATGACCAGTCACACAAAACAATAATATTTAAGCAGACAGTCCTATTAGCATAAGATAAAAACAATACAGAGCCGAGTACAGGTCCTTGGGGAACCCCATTTGAACAGAGTAAACATCGACAGACTGTTTTTTTTAATAATTAGATCCGGCGGTCACCTCTGTGCAAAAGTAGAAAGCAGACAAATGGCTGTAAATCCACAGCACTCAAATCTGCATTAATATTGATGGAATAATAGCAGGGAGGGATCAAACATGTTTACTATAGCTCAGTAATGAAAAGGAAACTCATTTTAATGAAACAGGCAAGTCATTTTTTGTGTCCAAAGGTAGGTCCATCCCCAATCTGCAGGTGTAGAGTCTGAAATGAGTCCCCAAAAACAGTCTAGGTCAGAAATGTACTTACACACAAGCGATCACACACATACACACACAGATAAAAAGCTTTACTTTCTCTCTCCTCTTCTCAGTAGTTTCTGTCATCTCACGTTGTTTTAATGAGAGTTAGTGGATAATAGGCTGCCGGCTCCTGGTCATTCAACCAGACAAGCACATCTCCCAGCAGCTTATAGAAGCAAGGCTCGGCACATTGATTGCAGGGAGCGAGTCCCCTGCGAGCAGTCAGATCTACGCTCACACACAGACTTGTATTTTTTTTTTTTTATCTCTGTTGTGCCAAGGTGTCTTGAATGTCGTACAAATAGTCTAACTATCTATGATTTTTTGTAAACCATAGTCTTTCCTAAACCTATTTAGATCATTTTAACTTACAGCCTCAAACAAATGAAGCAAGTAGAATTTTGTGTTGTTTCATTTGTTTGCCCAGTTGTTCTTTACTTGCTGTAATAAATGAGTTCTTTAACTTTGATCCAATAATGATTTTCTCGGTCATCTTTGTAGTAGAATTTTTACCCAACAAGGTGTTCCCAGTTAGTTTGGTTGAGGCATAATAGTAATAAACCTTTATAATGTAGTGTAACGTAGAGTTGTAGTCAAGACCCCCTATACAAAGACCAAGTCATGACCGAGACCAGAGTATGTCGAGACCAAGACAAGACCAAGCGTTTGAGATGAGACCGAGACCAGACCAATGCACGTTTTATACCACATGACAAATAACTGGAACATGCAAAGCCTAAGCAGCCCTCAAAAAGAGCTGAACAAAGCAAACAACATACACTAGCAACATACATACACACATGCATTTTCCGAACTGCTGTAATCCCAATTGGGGTTGCAGGGGGACCGGAGGCTATCCCGGCAACTTTCGGGCGCAAGGCGGGGACCAGCCCTGGGCAGGCGCCAACACACCGCAGGGCACACACACAATCACACCCTAAGGGCCAATTTAGAGTCATCAATTAACCTATAACGCATGCCTTTGGACTGTGGGAGGAAACCAGAGCACCCGGAGGAAACCCACGCAAACACGGGGAGAGCACGCAAACTCCACACTGAAAGGCCCTACGGCCGTCCTCGGCGTTCAAACCCAGGACCTTCTCGCTGTGAGGCGGCAGCTCTAACCACTGCGCCACCGTGCCGCCCCTCCTAGCAACATTAATCATGTTTATTCAATATTTCTCTCTTACATATCAAAAATGAGGAAATAGCTTCACTGGAAGCAGTTATCCAAACTGACCACATCATATGTTAAACTCAGCAAACCACAGTGGCAGAACACTCCTCAAGACCAAACTCACTCCAAAGATAAGAGGGTAGCTGCTAAGCACCACCCAACATTTAGGGGCAGCTGGTGGCATAACGGTAGGGTGTTCGCCCCGTGATCAGAAGGTCGCAGGTTTGAATCGGGTTTGGCCGGTAAAGTTACCACTGAGGTACTCATGAGCAAGGTACTGTCCCCAAGCATTGCTCCCCGTGCACTTGTTAGCTGCCCACTGCTCCTCTAAATGCAGAGGTCACATTTGGTTGTGGTGCACTGTGTGCTGTGCTGTGGTGTGTTCACAATGACAAATAATCACTCACTTTCAACATGGCCTGAAACACCAGATAAAGGGAAAATCAGTTTACAATTCATTATAATGGGCCTTCTACTAATGAATGTGAATTATGTGAAGGGGCGGGACGGGTAACATCGGCAGTAACGGTTGCACTTGAAGTGAGAAGTTATCCAGTCAACTCATTAATAATAATATTCTCAGGGTTGTGGTCTTGAAATAAAATCCTGAGTCTTCTTTGTCCAAATCCATGACAAGACCGAGTACAAATACATCCGATTCCCGAGAAAACTTGAGTACTATAACACTAATGTAACCTTAATAAAATCTGTGGATCAAAGTGTTAACACCACAGAGTATCATTAAATTCATTAAAGTTATTTAAAAGTCTTAAATTGAATATTCTGAAACCTGTAGATACGTTGTAGACGGAATGACACACATCATTGTTTTAAACATTGTACACTGACACAGTTGCTCTTTCCTTAAAGTGCAACTCATAAGTAATTTAATCCTGTCAGCTGCGCTTTAATGGCAAACCAAAGCGACATGACACTACACACTATTGATTTTGCTGCTGCATGACCGCTTTGATGTTTAAGCTCTTAATAGGCTGGTGAAGCTTTTTCACTGGACTGGCTTTCACGCTTCGCTCAGACTCACTGTAGAGGAACTTTGCTATCTGAAAGTATCAGTCTAGATGGAACGTGCCTGGAAACCTTATCTTCAGAACTACTGAAAAATTAACCTGACACGCAGTTCGTGTGTACGCGTGTGTGACCGAGCATGCACGTGCCAGTGCGTGCATGTGGCGCGCTCTCTCCTACAGCCTTTGGAGACCTTGTTTCTGCCTTCCATGTAGTCATAACTTTAATTTCCTCCTAATTTACTATGAAAAAGGATGATGAAATGCATGTTGCATGAATTCACATGTTTATTTAGCATATGTTGAACATGCACCATTCACATTAGCGAGTTGAAGGGTGGGATTCCTCACGAATTGGGGTGCAGTACCATATCTGTAGTCACAGAGTCGTGTAGAAGGAGGAGGTGGAGGAAAAGCAAAAAAAAATAGGAGAGCAGAAGCACCCGGAACCTTCTGCTCTTTGCTTGATCTGAATAATCAGGCCCCAAGGGGCTACAGAGTCAGCAAAGGAGAATGTGCCCCACTTTCACTCCCAAAACTTTCCCACACAAGCCCCTCCCACAGAAATTGGGGGTAGTGTGCCAATCCAGCGCACGTTCGACCCAAAGCATAAATGCCAGCTCCCAGACTGTGAGGCACAAACGGTATAAAAATGGAAAGTGATGCGTCAGATAGACTCTCAGTGTCGCGTGCACTAATGAGGTGGCTTGTGCCACACACCACCACAAAAGTTCCAGTTTGACAGGACTGAATACATTCTAACAATGTTGGTTCCCCATCACATCATTCTGCGCTGATATCTGATATCGCAATGTTGAATGCTGGAAAAAATCCCAATTAGCTCCCACCCCTTTATTTTGAGTGCTGAATGCAAATTATTTGCTGATGAAATACACGGTAATCTAATATTTGCTTGTTTTGCACAACCAATGCCTTCATATGGAAATTATTCCTGACTTTCATCATGATAAATATCTTATCAGTTGGTAGTGTTAACGGTTGATTGGAAGGTCGCCAGTTCGAATCCCAGGACCAATAAAGGTACCACTGAGGTACTCATAAGAAAGGTACCGTCCCCAAACACTACTCCACGGGTGCTGCCCATGTTAGTTGCCCACTGCTGCTTCACGAATGGGTCAAATGTAGCGGTTACATTTCGTTGTGGTGAACCGTGTGCTGTGCTGTGTTCACAGTCACGTTTTAGAAAAGGGGGATTAACATCCACTATATCCACAGATCTGAAAGTAATGAGTAACGAGAACCTTGATAGAAGTATACGGTAAAAAGTATGGTATTTGTCTTTCAACTGTAGTGAAGTGAAAGTCATAAGTTTGCAAATAAAATACTACTCAAGTGAAGTATAGATACTCAAAAAGTACAGTACTCAAGTAAATCTACTCTGTTACTGTCCACATCTGTGGACGTCTTATCTGCTTGTTAATTCTGGTGCTTTAAACACTTTTATGCAATGCAGCAGCTATATTTATCATCATTGTTCTTTGGGAAACCAAAGTCATGTGCATTGTTTGTCTGAACACAAAGACTTTTGCTCAGCTGTAAGATCACTTTTGTCAAAAGCGAGCATTTTCCCGTAATTCTCCTCTTTTGAGTGAAAACTCTGTGAGGGTCTTTATGTAAGCTTCTTGTCTGTCTTCTCCGAGCTTTCCACCGCTACATCAATGAAGCTTATAAATGTTATGTAAGAGCCGGTGTGGACTCAGATGGAAGTTTGGACAGAATAGAAGGGAGGCCGTTTGCAGAGCTCTTATTGACACTTTGCCTCTGCGGAGAGAGATCATAGCCTGCCGAGGCCGTACGCTCTCAACTGTGTCACAAAAAAGCTGGACCCATGGTCATGATGATGCTGTTATGGGAGGATTTACAATGAACTGAGAATGACTCATTCTGGTGGTGATATAATTTTCCTCCAAAAGATTTGGCCAGCATGGTCTACTGAAGTACCTGAAAGTACCATAATCACCACCAAAGAAAGTTCTCAGGGTTCTCAGAGTTACTTTTTAGATCTACTGGTATATTGCAAATATACAATATTTAGCATAATTTTAGTAGGGGCAGTTGATGGCGCAATGGTAGGGTGTTCGCCCCGTGATCAGACGGTCGCAGGTTTGAATCCAGGACCAGTAAAGTTACCAGTAAGGTTATGAAAACCTTTTTTTGTTTCTCAAACAATTCAGTCAGAATCAATGACCCACCTGCACATCAGCTACAATCTATGATCCAACATGAATAGCGTTATTCAGCTGTTGAAAATATCTGAAATATTCATCCCTACGTCTAGTGGTGATACGAATTAGCCAACCTCGGCTAAATCTTACCTGTCCAGGACCAAATTAGCCACTTCAGCATCTGTCTTCAGTTTCTTTTCCGCTTTCACTCGTCTCCATGTTTCAAACGTATCTCCTGTGCTGATCCTCGTTTTGTTTCTGCTTTTGTCAAGATGTTTTTGAGAGTCATAGCGAGGTCTTTTAGTTTTAGTAACATCAGTCATTTGTAATCCAGAATGCTTGTAGCTGCAGCTCAGTGTTAACTGGCAACCTGGATGTCGAAATGCTACTGACTTCGTGATTGGAGGACAGCAGTGGGTTATGCTAGAGGCCAAAACACGAAACCAAAACATAAAGATGATTTACAGGCTGTAAATTACATTATAAAATGTGAATATTGTGGCTGTACTAATTTTGTCAGTAAGATCAGTATTTCAAATTAACACGATTCCTTAATCTCTGGTGACATATTACGTTCATTTTATTATTACTTGTGTTACACCCAGCTTTGCCGTGCTGCGGGACGGCCTGACTTTGTCTCTTCTAGACCTGCAGGTAGAGCTGTAACCTGGTCGTGTTGGTTAATTGATGGCTGAGGCCTTTAAAAGGAGGCCTTCCTGTTTGCTGGGTGTCCTCTCTGCTGCTCGGGCCGTTTGTCGTCAGTGTGGCTATCTGCAGCCTCGCTCCTTCTTTTGAAAAATTTTACTTGCACGCACTACATTTTTGCTTAATTATTATGTTTATTGGTATGTCCTTATTTCATTTAATAAACATGCATTGTTAAATTGTGTGGTCTCCCTTCTATGTCATCTCCACTCTGAGCCAAGTGGGTCTGACACTTGCCATAATTTTCTTACATATTATAGCTCCTTTAAAAGTAGTTAATCCACAGAGTTAGGGTTAGAGTTAGAGCTGCAATACAAAGATCAGATGTCACTTCCGATATTTCAACAAGAATCATAAACCTCTGGTCGTTGAATGCAGTGAAAGTGAGTGATTATTTGTCATTGTGAACACACCACAGCCCAGCACACAGTCACCACAACCAAATGTGACCTCTGCATTTGACCCATCTGTGAAGGAGGAGTGGGCAGCTAACCAGGGAGCAGTGCTTAGAGACGATACCTTGCTCATTTGTACCTCAGTTGTACCTTTACCATTCCGGGATTTGAACAGATGACTTTCCAATCACAGGGTCAACTCTCTGACCATTATGCTAACATTTGCCTCAATGTTTAAAATGTGAAAATACCTGCCTTTGTAACAGATAAAAACAATATTTATTTTTTTGTTTTATTTGTAACGATCTAGCATTTTCCAACGCTATATTGCTATTTGTAAACAAATAGTTACTCAAAAAGCTTCAGTGTTTTTAAAGTAGCTCCACTACTTGTAAGCCCTTGAAAAACAGTTAAGTTTTCACAAATTTAGTGAGCTATTTTGCAATACTGCAAGTTAATATACTCGTCAAGTCTAAATTAGGGGACAGGGGCCTTTGTCCACATTCTTTTTTCGTTAAACTGCATTCACAAGGAGTGACTTTAGCTTCCTGTTGGGAAGTTGTTAACGTAAAGATTAGGGCATTAGTCCATGATCAGAAGGTCAACAGTTTGAATCTCAGACTGGTAAAGACATCACTGAGGTACTCGTGAGCAAGGTACCATCTCCAAGCACTGCTCACCGGGTGCTGCCATTGTTAGCTGCCCACTGCTCCTTCACGCATGGGTCAAATGCAGAGGTCACATTTGGTTGTGGTGCGCTGTGTGTAGTGTGTTCACAATGACAAATAATCACTCATTTTCACTGCACTATAAACTCATTCTCACACAACTCTTACATTCACAACCTTTAGTAGACTCTCTTTCTGGGAAAACGTCCATTTGCGTATTGCAGCAACTTGCGGTTAAGGGTCGTACTCATTGGTTCAGTGGTGGTCTTTCTGGCAGTACAATAGACTATACTATGCATTTTTCTGTACACTCTATATTTGTATTTTTAGATTTAGTTTGTTGTAATGTTGCTTTAAGTTCTGTTTAGTTAATCTTGACTTCAGTTTTAATTTGTACAATTTAAGGAATGAATCAGAGTGCATTTCACTACATCTTTTATATGTATTACTATCTATGTGACAAATAAAGAATCATAAATCTTTATCCGTACAATTTAGATCCATAGCTGATAATCACACCACTGGCCTAACACCACTTTTCTCTCTTCAAAGTTAAAGTCAAAGTAAACTTTATTGTCATCTCTGCTATATACTGTACAAGTACTGTATACAGAGAGACGAGACGATGTGGCTCTAGTGCAAACGACATAGAACAAGGTACAAGGAACAAATAAGGCACAACAACATATATAAATAGAATATATAGAATATAAAAGTACTGTACAATAATAAAACTTCTCATGAAGCTACCGTTTTTCAAAACTCAATTCTTATTATAAGTAAAAATGAAACAAATAAGTAAGCAAATAAGCAAAAATCCTTCTCAGTGTAGAGTGACAATTTGGGGACACTACAAAACTTCAGAATAGCAGTGGGCCAAAATTCAGCCCTGTCTCTTCTCTTTTCGTCCCATTATTTCATGAAGAGGATAATATGAGTGCAGGCTATGAGGTGTGCATTCAGACTTCTCTCACCTCTGAGACTCACTCTCTCCCTGCATTCTGCTGCTGAGGTTGAGAGCGGGTTGCCATGGCAACGTGTCTCTATGGAAACTAGATGACAGTGCATGCCTCAAGGAAAAGTGACTCATTCCAAAGAAGAGACACAACTGATATGAGGACGGGCATTTAAAACATATACTTTGTCCCAATAAGAGGATTACCTTTGACGTTTAAAGCTATGCCGGCCGCACGGTTTTGGCTCATTAGACACTTCCCTCTTCCCTCTCAGAGAGGTGCAAAACTGCGCCGGTCGTTTAGTTTCTTCCTCACTTCAATCGGCACATAAGAGA
This sequence comes from Distichodus sexfasciatus, assembly GCA_032718565.1. NCBI lineage: Eukaryota > Metazoa > Chordata > Actinopteri > Characiformes > Distichodontidae > Distichodus > Distichodus sexfasciatus. The sequence goes on from JAVGVS010000046.1 coordinate 1,262,880, forward strand.
AATCTGTTATCAGTTTTCCATTGCCGTTCAAACCACTGTTCATGAATCTCTTGGCCACATTCAAGGTAAAACGACTAGTCTTTTGCAGTCCTGCATATTATAAATGACAAATTCAGCATCGTGCGAATTCATTAGATTTTTCATGGGATCAAGGATGTCGAGATTACATCACCGTAATAGTCAGAGTTTAAATTTGGACCGGGCTGCTAATGAATAAATAAATTCTCCAATCTGCTTGGCTTTCCTCTCATGTCCAGGATTTTGCTCCAAATATCTAATTATAAAAAATAATAACCAGAAGCAATCTTTTGCTGCTAGAAAACCAGATATTTGTGCCCGTTTCAGTGCAAAATGACCCAGCAATATGGAAACAGTTAATAGCATACTTTTTCTGTAATTATGAGGCTGTTAAAACTATTTTATAGAATGAACTTATGAAATGATAGGCATTTTAATAAGGCAATTACAAATCTGATGCTGTCCAGGACCTTTTTATACATTAGATGCCATAGCCAGGTAAACAATCATTTATAAGACAGTAACTTTTTATTAGCCACTGCGGTTTATACACATAGGTTGCACTAGTTAGTTTTTTAACCAAAGTATCCTTCTTGAGTGATATTTATTTCTTTTTATACTCTGACGTGTCTCATACACTCAAAGCAATACAGCACACACTAACATGATTCACTCCTAGGGCTGGGCAATATGTCAACTACCTCAATATTTTTAATGCAATGTTTGAAAATAAAACTATGATGATATATTAATTTAATAGGTTCCACCAGACATTTTGCAGTGCGTCATTTCTGCAGTTCAGGTTAAACACAGTCCTCATTGTGACTAAAGCCCTGCCGTCTGCTTAGCATTGTTAAAACCGTGGCCAGGCGATAGAAATCAATTTCTTGCACAATATTTGGGAAGCTTGAATGCTTGTTCTTGCTGTTATTTTTACACGAAACATTGCTTAAAAATAGCAAGTTGAAACTTTCTTTTTTTCATGTAAAATCTACTAAAGCACCTATTCCTACATTAGTTAAGTGCTGATCATTGGCTTTCATGTATTGAAGTTTATGTGCCTTTCTTTCGTTAATGTGTATAATTTGTCTTATAGTTATTTCTGTGCAATTAGATTCCAATAATATAATAAATATAAATATGAATTAGGGCGGCACGGTGGCGCAGTGGTTAAACCTGCCGCCTCACAGCGAGAAGGTCCTGGGTTTGAACCCCGGGGACAACCGTAGGGCCTTTCTGTGTGGAGTTTGCATGCTCTCCCCATGTTTGCCTGGGTTTCCTCCGGGTGCTCCGGCTTTCTCCCATGGTCCAGAAGCATGCACTATCGGTTAATTGGCTAATCTAAATTGGCCTGTAAGGTGTGAATTAGAGTGTGATTGTGTGTGTGTGTGCCTTGCGGTGTGTTGGCGCCTGCCCAGGGTTGGTCCCTGCCTTGTGCCCGTAAGTTCCCGCTATAGGCTCCGGTTCCCCTGTGACCCCGATTGGGATTCAGCGGTTCGGAAAATGAATGAATGAATTAAGTGAAAATGATTATTTGTCATTGTGAACACACCACAGCATAGCATACAGTGCACCACAACAAAATGTGACCTCTGCATTTGACCCATCCATGAAGGAGCAGTGGGCAGCTGACATGGGCAGTACCTGAGAAGCAGTGCATGGGGACGGTACCTTGCTCATGAGTACCTTAGTGGAAAATTTTAGCGGTCTGGGCTTCGAACCTGCAACCTTCTCAGGGCAAACACACTAACCGTTACACCACCAACTACTCCTACCCTAAATTAGTTATGTCTTTTTGCGTGACAATGGACAGGAAAACATTGTATATATAGAAATATTGTGATTTGAACTTTGAGTCATATTTCTCAGTCTTAGTCACCCCCATGTCAGTGTTACTCCTGTGCTGAAAATGAATCTCCACTTGAATAATATCAACTCCACTGGGCTCCGGTGAACAGAGTAGAGCATGACTAACTCTCACATCAGTCACACTCAGCTATAAAGTGTGTTTTCTTAATAAAGTGGCAGTAAGTAAAAGTGCATGGTCGCTGATTATGTGAAGTAGCAAAGATACTTGTGACATGTTGTAGCGTTTAACGCTACATGATTACAAAAGAATATACTTTATCCTTCCTATACATTTTCAACTAGCAGGTTTCAAATGGGCAGTGATGGTGGTTTACTGGTTAGGACTCTGGCCTCTGGACCAAGAGGTTTGTGGGTTTCACATTTACATTTTCATTTTACAGCATTTAGCAGACACTCTTATCCAGAAAGACTTACATTTCCTAAAGTTCCCCTGAGAGCAACTTAGGGTTAAGGGTCTTGCTCAGGGATCCAGTGTTGGTAACACCAGAGGTCAGATTCGAACCCATGCCAGCGCAACACACACTCATTGCATCACAATGCCCTTTTGGCAGCTGTGAGATGGAGTCGGAGGATGGATCCCACCTTGGCCAAGATTGAAGCAAGAATGGATGTAGTTAAATACGTTTTTCTCTGTAGCTTGTAGTGTACCTAACAACTATTAAAACAATAGCTTGACTCTACTAATTTTAGCTTAATGTTGCTAAGTGAATCTTAGCAAGCGACTCGGAATTCGAATGCATCCCTTGGACTATTTTTATATCTTCATTTCTTTAAAAAATAATGTGTTCTATGAGTATTAAATCAGAGACTCCATCATCTGGAACCAGCTGAACCTCTTTCGGGCTACATAGATTTGAACAAATCCAAATGTAAAATTCAACAAATTTCAGCATAATGTTGTTGAGTGAATCTTAGCAAGTGGCCAGCAATGACTTGGGATTCAAAAGCGTCCTTTGGACTATTTTTATATCTTCGCTTCTTTAAAAATGATTAATTAACAATTAATCTTGAACTAATCTTAACTTCTGTGTTAAATGTTCATGCACCTGGTCACCCAGTGGAGGATGAGGTCCTCTTCCGAGTCTTGGTTCCTCTCAAGGTTTCTTCCTGCTAGAGGGAGTTTTTCCTTGCCACTGTCGCCTCAGGTTTGCTTGTTGGGGGTTTGGGCCGGTGATATGTAAAGTGCTTTTTGACGATGACTGTTGTTAAGAGCTCTATCTAAATAAAACTGAATTGAATTGACTGTACCTTAGTTACTGATAACCATAAGTAGCTTGATGCTTGAAAAGCTACCGTTTAAAAGTAGCTTCCCCAATACTGCCTGTAAGTGAAAGGAGGGACTTTTAACCAGTGGTACTTTTAACCTCCAAGTCTGAACAGGGTCCTGGTTCATGTAGGTCAAAGTACAGCCCAGAGGGCAGCATGAATCAGGCAGCTTGGCCATGCTTCCATAAATAGCTGCTCCAGCTGTTTGGGAGTGCTGTGCTGAGGTCGATGCCAACATCAACATGTTCTAATAATTTAGGAACCACCGGTGACAGATGGTCTTAAGTTCGCTCTTAGGGCCATCCAAGAAAACTTACCTTGTAACAACAATGCAGTGTTCATATACCATTTTACAAATTTACATTTTATATCACTTAGTTTTTAGTGACTTGGCTATGGGTTGGATCACCTTTCATACCTGGAACTATTATGTGTGGTAGGAGGTTGAAGAGTTTGGAACGATGTCAAAGTTAGTTTCTTCAAAACATAGAAAATGTACACATTGCACTGTCCAGAACAGATACGTTATCTATAAAACCATGGTCCCTAAAGTAAAGTGTCTCTTTATGACATTTAGCAGAAGCTCTTATCCAGAGTGACTTCCTTTCAGGTGACAGCAACTTGGGGTCGAGGGTCTTGCTCAGAGACCCAATGATGGTAGTGCTGGAGGTAGGATTCAAACCCACACCCTCTTGGTCCAGGGCCAGTACCTTAACCACTAGACCACCACCCCATTTTAACTGAACAGTTTACAACTGTGTGGCACAAAAGTCACAGGTCTGATTTGAAATAGCTCCTTACAACAATGCTATGTGCAAATAATATTTGGGGGAGAAAAATCATTGTTTATGTTTATATTGTGGGTGGCACAGTGGCACAGTGAAGAAGGTCCTGGGTTCGGCCCTGGGTCGACCTTGGGGCCTTTCTGTGTGGAGTTTGCATGCTCTCCCTGTGTTTACATGGGTTTCCTCCGGGTGTGCCGGTTTCCTCCCACAGTTCAAAAGCATGCTGTATATGTTAACTGACTACTCTAAATTGGCCCACGTAAGGTGTGAATGTGTGTGTGACTGTGTGAGTGTTTGTTCCCTGTGGTGTGTTGGCGCCTGCCCAAAGTTGGTCCCCGCCTTGCCCGACTAAATTGCATGCGTTGAAAAGCCAAAGCTCCCGATTTATGTCGTACACTATACAGGCCGATGATCAGGCGTGACCTGACTGCTCACACTACACTACACGTCGCCATGTTTGTACTCCTTACTCTGCTTGCATTTCACTTCGAGTTCTGTGTTAGCGCAGGCGCACTGAGGGAAAGCCCACTAAGGTTTGGATTTCAAACATGTTTGATTTTCATCCGACCATACGATTGCCGCTCAGGAGCTGGTTGTGAAGGGGTTAATCGTGCTCGTTACCTCATGTATACTACACAATGTACGGTACACGATTAAGATGAAACTCAAAAAAAAGGTGCACGAGTGAACAGTCATCTGAAAATGGGCCGAAGACTGCACAGTGTAAGCCTAGTTTAAAGGAATAATGACCGTATTCCCCCCAATATTGGTTTGCCCCAAAATTTTAAGATTTCACTTTGGAGCAGCGCTTAACTACCTTTCAGAAACTAGATCCACCCAAAAACCAACATATCTGATTGTAATATTACAGAGCCAGATTGATCACGTTTGACTGAAGTCGTGTTCTTGTCCCTCATAGAATGGATTTGCTTTGTCCTATTAACGCGCAGATTAACGCACAGGCTAGATATGGCTGAAGCCTAGGGGCCTCCACGTGTGCCAGCCTGCCAGGCGGCCCCCGATTGGCCAGTATAAATATCAATTCATTCAAATTAGCCTGGAGGATGAGGCTAACAGAAAATGTAGCCTAGGGGCCCATGTACACCTTAATGGCTAGAGCCTGATCGCCCCCAGTACCGGGGGCAGAACGGGAAGGTGTTAAATAGTCGGTAAACATAAACAAACATACTGTATGCATGCAGCACATCAACATCACCGGTAGAATCTCCGTCAAAAAATCTCAAACAACAAATTCCACCTAAACATAACACAATTCCAACACCATAAATAAACAAAGAACAAAAACACTGCGTAGGTCTATGTGGGAGAAATACGGCTGTAGAATCTATACTACTACAGCTAACCATGCATACCGTATATCATATGAAACCCCAGACTCCACAGATTATGCAGATTGTTCATGTTCTGCTGTGTTGCATCTTCCTTTATTCTGACCCAGTAACATGTATGCTGATTCCACAGTAATCTCACAAGTGTTACCTTTATAATGATACCAAAAGCATAAAAATAGACACTGTGGTTGCTGAGATATACACATTTTATTTTGGGGATCTTTTTTAGAGCAAAAATCTGTTAAACAGTCTCAGGGCTTAACAGGTTAATCTGCCCCGCCTATATTATACAATAAAAATGTGATTTTTTAAAAGACCTTCTACTCAAAGAGAGCACATGAGGACACTGATGAACAAAGAAAAGACTTGGTCATATTTCTGAAAAGTCACAGAATTGTTTCTGTGCACAATAATATGTGATCCACATGCAATATGTGGATGTAAATGTCAACGAAACCTCACTGATGGTCATTCACACTGTGACATGAAAGGCAGCAGAGAATGGAACAGTATTAAAAAGTGAGATAAGGACCTGTGTTCAGACTCGTTTCACCTCAGGCTTGAGGGAACTCAATAATCCAGCGTGATGGGAAGGTTGGGTGAAGCTCACAGCTCTGTTTCAGATGTATAGAAAACACCCCAGAACTAGCTATCACATGAAATAAATATACATTTAGAATTTTTTTACAAACTGGTAAATGAAAGTAAGATTTAACACAGACAGACAGACACAGTGACCCACTTTTTTCCTTTAGACAATCTACAGGTTGTTGTATTTCAGGGAAGCCTGAGTCCCATAGCGAACCAGTAGAGGATGATTTATGGGTCACTTTCACTCTCTTTTCACAGTGCAGGCACAGCATTTATCATCAGACTTAACTACAGTCAAGATCCTGTAACTCATCTTGAGACTGTTATTCAAACGTTAAAATCATTTAAACTTACACAAGATTTTGTCTATTCTGTTATGGAGCAGTGTTATGGAGTATGGTTTAACAGTCCCTCCAGAATTTTGCAGGCTTTTTATGAGATTGCTGTGGCCTAAAATGCCTGATTTTGCACTAGCTTTTTTTTTTTTTTTTTTTAATGTGATAAAAGTTGTGTGTTTTTAGGCGTTTTGTTGCAATAAAGTTGCTGAAAAGTTTGCAATTTTGCCCCCTTTTATAATAATTCATTTATTAAAATTACGGGAACAAAACCACTATTATTTTGATTAACCATTAATCATTTGGTTATTTTTGGAGATAAATGTGAGGTGTTTTTGTCAAACACATTTCTTGCTTCTTCTAAACGTAACAAGGAAGTGTGTTTGCTGACGTATGGCTCAATGTTTTGCGAGAAACGACAATGATTGGTCAAAATTTTACCTTCAGTGAGCGAGACTTTATTGTTTTTAACAAGTCTTGTGAATACTACTGTAATGTTTGGTTGTAGTAAATCACTGTACCTATTGTCTTTCTATTTTCCTAGAAATATATAAGGAAATTAGTTTTTTCTCAAGCCTTTTTCACAGTACAAAATGTTTACCATCTTCATCAAGCTCTTCACGCCAGCTCCTTAGATCTCGGGCACAGTTACTTCACAAAGCAAAGTAGATCAATAGTCCAATTACAGAGTCCTTCTCTAGACACCCATAGCACTTTACATAGACAATGTAGAGTCTCTTCAGTCAGCACTAATGTGCAGCTTCCACCTGAACAATGCAACAGCGGTAATTTTACACACATTACCTGTGAGTGTCGAGAGAGAGATAGTGAGGGGATAAGGGATAATTGGAGGATTTAGAAATGATGCTGTAGTACCACTAGATCTTTTGTGACCTTGCTTATGAGTACCTCAGTGGTAGCTTTTATCGGTCCGGGATTCGAACCTGGCAACCTACTGATCAAAGGTCGAACACCATAACCACACCAATTGCCTAAAAATTTACTACAAACACAAAGGGCTGATTTCTTGCTCATGGATTAATCCTAGTCCTGGACTAAATTGTAGTACCAATGGAGATTTACCATTCAAGCGCAAAGCTAGTCTAGGGCTACACTTAATCCTTGACTGGGAAATTGGCCCAAAATGTCATAGTATTTAGTGTTTAGTGAAATTATAACATTGATTGCATTTAAAGTTCTTTGACATTTTAACAGAGCCAAGATGAGACCAGCATGCAAACCATTACTGAGCATTACAGAAATAGTGCTTGGCTTATGCAGCTAATTGACCATAAATACACAAAGCCCAGTTCCCTTTCTTCCAACTACAGAGCATTTTCTTGGTTTGTGTTTCACGCCAATTTTAGGGGTAAATTTGTAGATTGTGATCACAGTTGGCCTCTAAATTTAGCAAACCTTTCATCCTTTTTAGATGCTGACCTAAATAAAAAGCGTTCTTCATTTCGTAGTCGGCATTGTCGGGACAAATGGGCCTCAGTGATGTGCACGGCATGTTATTCTAAAGCCATAATAAATGTGTTCCCAACAGTACAGAACATAATTTCTGTAGACAGTTCAACAAACTATTTCTAAGTTTAGGTTTATAATTATTTACTGTATGTCCATAATGACCCTGTGTATAGTATATTCTGTTTACTGAATATCTTTTGCTTTCAAAAAGCTTGTAACCTACATTTTCAACCTACATTTTGCATACAGCCTACATTACACTTGTTGAAATTTTTAAAAGGCCATCCATTCAAATGGAAAGCCTTGACGCAGTCAATAGAAAATATGCCTTTCATGTTCTGATTAGTGCTGTTGGTTCCATTTAAACTTTCTTATGGAAGTGAAGAAATGGGTAGCTTTAAGTGGATTTGGGGTCAAGACCACCTAAACCGAGATTGAGATAAGACCAAGAGCAGAGTGTGTCGAGACTCTGAAGGGCTGAGACCGAGTTGAGATCGATGCATGTTTTACACCACATGACAAATAAGTGCAACATGCAAGCCTAAGCAACATTAAACATGTTTATTCAATATTTCTCTCTTACATATCTATAATGAGGAAATCGCTTCACTGGAAGCAGTTATCCAAACTGATCACATCATATGTTAAACTCAACAAACCACGGTGAACACCCCTCAAGACCAAACTCACTGCCTTGCAGAGTTGGCATTATGCAGAGACATTCTATGACTTAGTACTGTGAAGAAAAATAAGGGTAGTGCAGGTGGACACACTTCTTTATCCATTTGGTATCCATCTGTATAAAGAATAACATTACTTGATAACAAATAATGCATTTTTCTATATTCATTTGTCCCTACTGATTACTTGCTAACATTATGAAACTGGGAAAAATCTGAACAATTGAAAATAAATAACTAAATACTAAAGTTTTGAGTAATTTTGAGCCGATTTGGACTCATTTTGGCCTATAAAATGAGCTGCTTTTGGCCTTTCTGGAAGAGAACTACATTTTTGCACATGATGGCGATGGCGATGGCTAACGTGTGTTTACATCACGAATAATGTAATTAATGCGTTTTTATGCAATTACTTCAATTTCTGTGCACAGAATTACTGGGAAATAATTCCACATACAAAGAAATGAATATAATGTCCAGTAAGTTCAAAGTCTTGTGATTCTGGTGATATGTGTGTGGCTTCTGAGTTAAAGGGATCCTGAGTTATTAAAACACTAATTAATAAACAATGCAAATGCCTGCATCAGTCTAAAAGAGTTTTAACAGTAATATTGTGATCTCATCTGGTCTCGAAATAAAATCCCGAGTTCTCTTTGTCTGAGTCCATGACAAGACTAAGTACAAATACGACCAATTCCGAGCCTTTCAAAGACTGCCCCTGAGACAGGTCTACAGTACTACAACACTAACTTGAACTACATATAACTATATATTTATCCACATTTTATTATGCATGGGTTTGAAGTATGGATATTCTTGGCTGAATACTGCAGATAGTGTTTTGCATGTTATAACCTTAAAGATTTTGCTGATTGATCTTGAGCCATGGGGTTAAATCTTTAAAAGATTTCTTGCGGCTTTGGTGCAGTGTAATTGATGGACAGATGCTCTGCACAGCAAAGGAGATGCATTCAGCTGAATCGTTACACATTAGCAGTCCTTACACTGACCTATTTGTGGTGTGAAGCGGTAAACAGAGCTCACACGTGGCACACTGAAAATGGCTCTAAACAAAGAGGGAGGGAGAGAGAGAGAGAGAGAGAGGGAGAGAGAGAGAGAGAGCTGCTATCATTGTTACAGAAATGCAGATGTGATGTAGAAATCCTAAGCTTTAGTAGATCCAGTGCTGTTACCGTGTGATTTTGTGGATGGTTACAGTGTGATTGAAACGTGTTTTATGAAATGGAGAAAAATTGAGGTAATTCATGCCTGTCTTAGCTCTAAGTTCAATGTAATTAAAATTAAATAATATTCTCAATCAGTTTAAACTGTTTTTCTGAATGCTTTGTTATTCATGGCCTTTTAAACACAATATATTGTAGTATTAATATTAAACTCTACACAAAGCTTTTACAGCTCATATTTTGTACTGCTCTTGCCCATGCTCATCACTCTTACTGCGTCATGAATTTTCTTTTCCACATTGTTAGATTGAAAAAAGGTTCATTTTTCATGGTACAGTATAAAAATACGTTAACCCTAAATCCAAACTCTTAAACGAGAGTTTATTAGACTTTATGTCGAGTCTACAGCTAAACAGTAAGTGTGGAAGCAAAATCAGACAATACACTCAAAACCCAAGCTATAAAGTCTTTGGGAGACTTGTCATTGTCATTGGAACAAAATAGACAAATGATCTCTTCTTTAAGAGGTCTCACTTCTCCATTCCCTCCTCCTCCTTCTTCCCCCAATCCCAACCGAGACTCCACGTTTCCCAGCTCCACATGTCACGCCCGGGGCTGTATGGCGATGGAATGTGAGGAAGCTGATTTCACATTCATTGCTTCGAAGGGAGAAAAGAGCACGAGATAAAACAAAGCCTCCTCGCTTAGAGTGACTGTCCTCTACCTGCAACTCTCTCACCCTTCCGTCCAGCGCATTAAACTTTCATCCAGATCTTTGGTGCATAAAGACAATGTTTCATGGAGCATCACACAGTCTAACTTTATGAGAATTTGCATGTATTGCTTGTATTCTATTCAAAGTATTAGTAGAAGCGTAAAATTAAATGTATGTAGGCTGGGATTATTGTGTATCATATTTAGAAGGCAAACTAACACAAAAGGATTTGTCATTTCTACAAGATAATGCACATACCCAGTGCAGTTTTAACAAGCCAGTTCTAATTCCACTTTCGAAACAATGTGATTTGACAAGGTTGGGTTTACATCAAGTATTTATAGAAACCAGTATTAACTAGCAAAACTTAGCAACTAGTAAGTTGGACAAATCCATGAGAATCAGAGGTTTTTGTCATACTCCAGATCTGAATGGTAATCAAGTGGCATTTTGTATCATGTTTTGTTGTAAATTGTTTTCAAAATCTTGCTTACTCCTTAAATTCAAATTATGTGGATCCTCCCTCCTGCCTGGATGCCCCACTTTGTACAAAATGTAGGAGAACCTGTCTTGTTTTCTTGTGCATGATTATGTTCTTGTGTACCCGTTTCCAAATGAAACGCCGTTACTCTAGAATAGAACTTCACAGGACCATAAATATATGCTGTATATGCTCTGAGCCAAATTTTAATGACATCAGTTCAGTCTTCTCCAAAAAGAACAAGACTCATGATTAAATACACTCCCTGCCATCACACTTCCCCCCACACACACACCTGGACTGTGAAGAAACTGTTTCTGTTGCACCACTGCACTTTACTGCACCTTACTTTACACACCACCGTCACTTTGATGCACAATAACTAGTTATGATACTGCACTGCTGCCACTTATTTGCACAAACATTATATGCTGCTTTACAAATGTTTGCACATACACTGAAACATTGTACACATAAATAGCCGAATATAGTATCTGTCATATTATAACCTTCTACCTCGTGCACATCCAATGTAAAATGTCAGTTTGCACCTGTTTAAATGTTTGCATATTTGCACATATACTGAACATTGTACTTGAAAATAGTCCGGATATAGTATCTGTCTATTATAACTCTACCTCTTGCACACTCAGTGTAAATGTCATTTCAACCTGTTAAGAAAACTGCATCCTGACTTGACAAACATGTTTACCTCTATGTCTGTCTCTAGCCTCTAATTATATATATATATATTAAAAAAAAAAAAAATCCCTGTCTAGTCTAAAATGTATATTGTATATTGTCTGGTTTAAAATGTATATTGTTTAATGTATATTTTAGTATTTTTACTTATTTATTGTTTATTCCATGTGCCTAGTCGTGCCACTGCCTATTTATTCTCTGTTCTACTGTTCTTTGTTTGTTTGCACTGGAAATAACCTGGAGCCACGTCGTCTCGTCTCTCTATGTATCTGTACAGTATATAGCAGAGATGACAATAAAGTTGACTTTGACTTTGACTTTGACTTACATGTAGTGATTAGCAAGTCTCTAACACATCCCATCTTTATCAGTGTCCTGCTGATTTTGAGGAGCAGGTTAGGAAGAACGAGCTTCATTCCTCAACTGTTCTTAAAAAGAAATTTGTTCTTAAAACCTCATTACACAGTTTTCACAACATTTCTTACGTTTACTAATGTTTTCTTATTTGTTCCTAAAATCTACTGCTGAAGAGCATTTTATTGCATGTATGTTTGTGCAAAACATTATCTTATTGGCTTTTATTCAATTCTACAGTTGCATAATATTATTCCTAAGAAAATATTGGTGAATGAGGGCCAGTCTTCTTGCTAACATTGTTTGCCTTTGCAGTCTTGGCACTGGGGATGAAACTCTTTATTAATCGGAATTATTAAACACCATTACCTTAATTGTCACCCAGATGTGACACCACGCTTCCTTCCTCTCTGCATTCCATCTGTATCCAAAAGCAGGCCTCAAATAAATGTGTCCGTGAAAGCATAAGAACTCATCAGAGAGCTGGCACCAAAGTCTTGGGAGCTGCTGAAGTTTGGGAGAAGCAAGTCAAGGTCTCGTGCAGCTCATCCGGCCGTCTCGGCTGTTTTCGTTGCAGAGAGAAACATCAAACGGAGCCACGTGCCGGGCCGCTCCTAAATATAGCCTCAGCAGCGCGCACGAGTCCTCAGAGGCCCACATGAATAAACCAGAAATCATTTATTTTTAATTCTCAGCTGAAATATAATTACCGTCTATTTTGGAGCCTTACAAAGTGAGAATGCAGTAGATGTTTGGGGCAAACTCTATTATCTGAGTCATCGCCTGTCATCTCGCAGCCTGCAGCCATGAAATCCCCCCCACAAACATGATGCAGATCATCACTCGGTCCAACTGGGTGCCTTTTGCTCTCATGGTCATGATGGTTTCATGTTGATACAATTGATTAACGATGAGTACTTAATTCACACTGATTCCACAGTCTGATGTATTTTAAGTATTTAAGTATTTTTAAGTATTTAAGTTTTAATTCCATTCAAATGCAATGGTTCATACTAATACATCTCTAAAAATTAGGATATTGTTTTTTTTATCATTTAATAACAAGAAGTAAATTCAATTATGTTATATTCTTTACATGTAAAGTGAAATATTACTCAAATTATTACAATATCTGATTTTGAGTTTGAGTAAATTGCTATTGCTCTTGGACATAATCATCAGCATTGAAACCACAAAGGCATGAAATACAGTATTTCCCTTTATGTGTAAGGAATCAGCATATATAAATGTTTACCTTTTTGAATTAAATAACGTTGAATGAACCACTTTTTCCATAATATTCAAAATTTTTGAGATAGTATTTGAACTGTATGTAAGATGTGGAGACAAATTTTTACATTCCTTCAGTAAGGCCAGATAATAGTGTAATGTAGAATTATAGGAATTTCTGCCAAAGAAATTCAGTTTGAATGTATTATTTAGTAATGTTGTAGTACTCGAGGCCGGTCCGATTAGTTTGCTCGACTTTCATATGGCTCTTCAGAGTCTTGATCTCGGTCTCGGATTAGGTGGTCTTGCCCCCAGATCATTTATTTGGTAAAAAATGGTTTGGTATTTGACCACAGTTGCTAGTATGAAGTAGGAATTAACAAATGATAATACATTTTATGTAAAGCTTTTGTGGAAACCTAAAGAAACAAAGTGCCTCCTTCACCAATTATTATTAAAAAGAAATTCACACTTAAAATCCATTTATGTAGTTCCAACGCCTGCCAAAGTCTCCTTACGTAAGATTTGTTTTTAGGTAATAAACAGAATCTGCTAACACTAGTGCTGTAGTACCGGTCTCGAGACCAGTTTTTGAAGGTCTTTATCTTGTCTCAGTTCAAAGTGTAACAGTAAGGAAGTCGACCCCGTGATCGTAAGGCTGCCATACCATTAAAGGTACCAATGAGGTACTTATGAGCAAGGTACCGCTCGCAAGTGCTTGGGGACCTTGCTCATGGGTACCTCTGTGGTACCTTAACAGTTCAGAATGTGAAACGGCGACCCTGAGATCACTCTCTAATCGTAAAGTTTCCACTGCCAGAGTCAGGAACTCACTTTTATGTGTTTTCCAAATCATTTCTACAGCACAGTGTGTCTGTCGTTGAAGCGTGGCATTGGGATTGGTCTCTCATCCAAGTATCGACCAGGCCCAAACCTGTACTTCAAATGGATTGTCTGTTTTGCACCATATGGGCAGTGTTGTAACTTGTGGGACTGGCATAGCTGTCAAAACTGGGTTTGTTAGGATGCTTAGATAGGAAAGAACAACACACACACACACAACAGAAAGTGCAAAGTAATGACTAAGTGGCTATGTGTAGGATGTGTCATTAGCACTTTTTTGGGCACACAGTAGTTGGGACAGACAAATTGTTCCTCTACGATATTTTCCAGAGAACACAACTTCATCAGAAACAAGTTCCACATGGTGGTGTGCCAAGCATTCTAAGGACTTGATGAGGATGTCACTGAGAGAGAGACAGCTGATCCCTTTACCTGTTTTAACCAATCCAGTCTTGCAGTGCTTCTCTAATACCTGTGTTTTCGAGCTCCAAAAACAGCTCACTTAACTCATCATTGAATTTACAAACCTTTGATGAAATTGAAATTGGTAAATGAAAAGTGGTAATATTCACATTGTGGATTATTCGTATTTCAGCCTTTCATAGTTTTTTGTTCCATTTTTGACGTTTATTGTTTGTCTTTTTTAATTTGTCTTTTTAAATTTCATTTGAAAGTACCTCTCAGAAGAGAAATGGACTCTTCTTGAGTCAAGATTTTTTCTTCCTAATCTCTGAGGAAGAATCTGTGATACTGTCACTGTCCCTGAGAGAATTAGGCAATCAGAGATAGGGGATTATTAGGAGTGATTAGGAAAAAGGACTACATCAACTACATCAGATATTTATTCCAGTAATAATTTATACATATTTTCCCTGTAGGATTATCTTAAAGCAAATGAATCTAAAAATGTGAAACATTTTGTCAAAAGTAACATCAAAATCTATATATTTTTAATGTTGTAACGTCAAATTGCAAAACAGTTTCTATTCCATTTTGGCGGGAGAGTGTTTCGCTTTTTTGGCATGCATAAGTCACACTCAAATGTATATTTCTGCCCATATTTTGATGAATACGTCCAGATTCCATCTTCTCTAAAGTGGACTGCATCTTCCGACTCCATCTCACAGCTTCTGAGAACACATTGTGATGCAATGAACATGCACATTAGCTTAACTGATGCCACTTCTGCCAGTTCAACACCAATCAGAAATACTGATATATACTGAAAATATCTGTCTTTTTAAAGACATTAAAATGCTAGTATTTTTATGTAACAATGTAGCATTTTGCCACATTACTGGCGAATCTACAGCATTTTAAAAGTAGCTTCTGAAAAAAGTAGTTAGTAGCATCACTAAATGTACTTAGCCACTCCCCAGTGTTGGGATGAATCTTAAAAGAATTTCCTTTTTCTCTGGTAACATCATACACAGTGCGTGTGGCCCTTTTGTCGCTTCTTAACCGATTGAACTAATTGGTTTCCTGTCATCACGCACCCCAATTTCTGCCTTTCATTCATCTGTTCAGTCAGATCTGCAGATGTTAGGAGACTTGCTGCTGGCACCGGCTCCTGTTGCTCCGTCAGGCTGCGCTGTCAGGGCATTAATCAGGGCTGCCTGGGACAGTTTCAAACTGCTTAATGATGATCTGCGCTGGAGCACAGCCCTGTCAGCTCAGCCAGCCAACTCCTGTCAAAGCGTTGTGGGGCCTGTCTCGGCCGCCTCGCTTTCCCCCAATGTGCTGTTTATTAAGGCATCTAGAGCTCTCTCACAAAATGCCCCTGCATGCCATTACAGCAGCTGTGGGAAAGAAAACTGTCTCTCTCAGATTTTCCCCTGGCATTGTTTACGATTAGTGTGTGAGGATCAGGGCTGGGACAGATCATTAAAATGAGAGTTTTTGGACTGATAGAGGAGTTTTTACCTGGTTGCTGGATAATTGAGGAGTAGAGACACAACACATATTTGGGTCTGTGGGTATTGGGCTGCTCAGCTGACCATTAGCACTGGCTAGGACCTTATGTAAGCGGAGTGAATAAGGCCTCAAGCCACACACACACATATCCACATTAATCCTCTAAATCTACATGTGAATTCTGATGTACGGTGTTTTGTGTTGCAATTGCCAGGCAAGCAATAGCGGGAGATGAAATACAGCCACGATTGGACAGCTTTGGCATTTAAGAAAAATATGATTGTAAATTGTGCAGGTAAAATAAAACTGAATTAGGATAACATTATAAAGGTAGTGCCTGAAATGAAAACATTAGAACCATTCTCTGTTCAACATAGGTTTTTTTTGATGCGTCATGCACAGTGTGTGGCTCTTTTAGTGCTTCTTAACTGATTGAACTAATTGCCCTGCAATTGCCCTGTTCATCAAGGAGAATGCACTCAGATTGGTCATGTTCTTGAAGTCTCCTTTGTCTTGAGACTTATCTTACTTTCCACTGCATGTTGTCTTATTAGCGGAGAAAGACATTTGTAACGGAAACCATTATGATTCTCTCCACTCGACTGCTGCTAAAATACTTGAATATATTATTGAAACACTATTTGCACATACTACCGATTGTAAACTTGTGAAACACCACTGCACCACTATTGCACTTGCTACTGACTGTCATTTCTCTCCACTTGACTGTTACGATACTGGCACGTTATTGAACAAACTTCTCGTATTAGCATTTGTAGTTTTTCTCTGTTAGACTGTTGTCACCTAATAGACTTAAAACTTATAACGACTTAATATTCCACTGCCGCTAATCATATGCACATTCAATGTCAAAAGATAACTCCAGGCCTAAAACTGTAGTTATGAATTCTGCATGTAACTATATTGTCTCTTTTGTGCCTATAGAGTTTTAATAGTTTTTGTATTTTATAGTCTTGTAAATATTTTTTTGCTTACTCTATGTGTCTTATTTGTGTTAGTATTTATATATTGCTTACTCTATGTGTCTTACTTTGTCTTTTTCCACTGTGGAAGCTGGAGCCGTGTCACCCTTTCTCTCTGTATACTTGTATACAGTAGAGATGACAATAAAGTTTACTTTGACTTTTTGACTTTGACTTTGATGATCAGTGATAATGTCTGCTTGTCCAGAGAGTTGAGAGAGGAGTCATTAGAATGATCTACATTTTATAAGCAAATACAACACACTTCTCAGGTGTCTACGGGTTCAATTCAGAGAGTTTGCTGATGAGTAGCAGTTAATTTGGAGACACTAACTTACAGCACCTGTAAAGTCAGCTCAATACGTTAAATGTCAAAGCCACATCAATTCATCATTCAACAGTTTTCATCATTTTCTCTTATTTTCAAGGTTTGCTCACATAGAGCTTGGATTTATTGTTTTTCTTATACTTTGTAAACATTAAGTAAATTTTAAGTGAGTGATTATTTGTCATTGTGAACACACCACAGCACAGCACAACAAAATGAGACCTCTGCATTGAACCCATCTGTGAATGAGGAGTGGGCAGCTATTTTGGCAATGCCCGGGGAGCAGTGCTTGGGGAGGGTATTTTGAAAGGGAAGGTGTGTGATTATTTGTCATTGTGAATACACCACTGCACAGCACACAGTGCACCACAATGAAATATGACCTTTGCATTTGACCCATCCATGAAGGAGCTATGGGCATTGGCTGATAATTGGCTGCACCTGGGGCGCAGTGCTTGGGGAAGGTACCTTGTTCATCAATACCTCAGTGGTAACTTTATCTGTCTTGGGTTTGAACCAGTGACTTTCTGATCATGGGGCATATGCCCTAACCGTTACGCCACCGACTGCCACCATGTACCTCATGAATACCTCAGTGACACCTTTACTGGTCCGGGACTTGTCGAATCACTGGTCACTCCGATCACTGGTCGAACTCCCTAGCCATAACCATAACACTAGGGTTCGAACCCAGGACCTTCTCACTGTGAGGCGGCAGTGCTAACCACTGCACCACCGTGCCACCCTGTTAGAATATAGGATATATAAAATCTTTTGAGATTTGCTTTTAACTAATTTTGTTTTATTCATTAACTCCTTATTCTTTCATTTTCCATGTAAGGCATCCCCCCTTCACCTTTCCACCTTATAAACTGAGAATATTTTTTCTTTTATATTATGATCTGCTGGTTGCATCAAGAAATCCAGAATTTATTTGTTACAGAAATATAGATATTCCCCCCAAAGAAAAGCCAGATAATAACATGGATTGCCTGTGGGAAACACGTCCAATCTTCTTTTCATCATAACTCGGAGACATCCTCCATTCCCGGCTGATATAATGCTCTGCTATTTAGTCTTATTACTTTCACATAAAGCAGTAGAAATCTAAATTGTCTTTGGCTGTGCCAGTGTGCCCCAGAAACAGTCCATAATTCACCTCCAATAAAGAATAGAGTTAAGTTAGTTCAAATGCTTTTCTAAAGTTAAAACAACAGAACACTTTTATAGAGAAGCATGAGTAATAGTGTTTGCAGTGCTGCTATGTAAAATGTCAGGTCAACCTATCGGTTGGTGATAAGCAATAACTGCACAGTTATAGCATTACATGACTGCTGAGGTTTTTTTTTTGTAAATTGACATTTTAATAATGAGGGTTGTGGCTCATATGTCCCTGCCTATAAACTGCCTATAATTCTCTACAATGCTAAGATATTGACAATAAAGGGTTTCACAATTGTGTACCTGCAGCACCAGAAGGCACATTACACATATAGATCTGTAAGTAATGGATGGACCTGTCCTACTGTCGATGTCTGAAGGCTTGTAGGTGGATTTTTGTGGCATGTTCTTTCTAAAGATGTCCTCTGGTTATCTACTGTATTAAATCTGCTTGATGGTAACCATTCACAGCCCAGATAATTGTATATGTATATTATACATTTACTCAAGCCCATGTTGGGGATAAAGCTGTTGATTCATCATCAGTTTGCTGAATAATTTGTAATTTATCTAATGTTGTATTTGAGGTGAAAATGATGAGAACATCTGCATCATAGAATGTAAATGTAATTTTTAAAGATTTGTAAATAGTTCATGCTCCTGGACTTATTTTTGTTGCGTAGAATACTTCTAATATGTTTTAGTACAAATTTGTACTAGTCATGCAAACTTGTTAAGAGATCTGAAAGTGATCAGTGTTTGTGTTCTGTCCTGGAACCTTCTCTTCTCCAAATGTGTATTAGCTGTCTATTTTTCCTTTCTTTGCTTCACAGTTTACCTTGTGTCATCAGTGTATTGAAGTGTATTCCATCACTGTCAGTGCATCACTCTCACAGCATGTTGGCCAGTGTCAATGTGGTCTCTAATATTAAATTGATATTAATTTTCTGTGTTACTCTAAATTGTCTTGTAGAGTGGATGTTAATTGTATGTGAATTCAGTGTTCTTCTTCACTCAAATGTGCTCTCAGTGTCAAGAATTCAACTCCAGGCTCAGACAGATTCTTTCATTTATTAACTCACCAAGTACAGTGAAATGGCATCATAGTACACAAAGATTCATTTGTAAGAATGCTGAGACAATTGTGTTTGTTTTTTGCTTCATAAATCTTTTATTCATTTGTAAAATATTAAGGATTCATGCACAACAAACCATATATAGATCTTCTTAAAAGAATAATATAAAACGAACAATCCCAAAACCATCTTTTTTCAAAAATGCTTAAGTAACATTGTGCTTTCTGTTTGTTGCTGGATCAGAGCATTGAAGTAAAATGGCAGCGTCTAACATCCTCCATCACCAGCTGAGACTGCGTGGCCGAGTATTGGAATAAAAAACAAGAGCATTGTAGTATATTGACATGTGCAGAACCCTAAACATTCACTTTGTCTTTTTGTAAGATCGTTCTATGTGTCTGGATGTACCCGGTCTGTCGATGAATCCATCTATATAAGATTAGCATATTGTTTTAAGTAACAAATATTGAGTTATAAAAATACAAATATGAACTTCGATAAAAAGAAGCGTGCCTGGGTTTTAATCGAGGTGAAGAAACACCCGCATTGGCACAAGAGCATAAAGTTCATGCAAAGAGACCAAGATATATTACTATATACACGACGCAAAAACATAAGATGTTTATAAAAAAGATGAAACCAAATAATCAAGATATTCTCCTCCTTGTCCTTTTTGTCGTGTTTATTGTTATTACTCCTCGTTTCTTCGATCCATCCTTGCTGGCATGGCTGTCAAACTGCCCCGTTGTTTTTCTGACTGTTTTTAACAGGCTTCTCTGCTGTGGTTTAGAATGATGGATGTTTTTGTCACCTCAGACTCGTAGATGAAATGGACATGTGGCCAAATGCACTGACATGTCATTCTTCGTTTATTTACTAAACCAAGCCTTTTCCATGCAAAGGATTAACATAGTTTATGGAATGAACTCCCCGGGACTGAAATGGACAGATCCTGGTGCTGAAATGGAACGCTTCCCTTGTGCTGATCTGTTTAATCAGCTCTTTAGCTTCACGAATCGATGGAAAAGGGGCTTGAAGTGACCGATGTCATGAAGAAATGTCCACACCCTGTCCACCTTGTCTGATACAAGACAGCTGTAAAGAAACGGGGTGACTTTCTGCACCTCGGAAGTTTGGAATGGGTTTGGAGTTGAAGAATTGCCAGCAGCTACGAAACCAATCTCTTCTTTAAAAAAAAACCCAAAGCCCACTGTCACTCTTCTCCTTTTCTCAATTCGTCCCTCCCCCCATCTCCAGCTTCGATCTCAGAACCATCTTCATCGGTCCTCACTGCTCACATGCGCGGTCGACAAGTGCTTCAAACCGGTGATTAAAAGAAAACATGGACGAGGCATCGTGCGCGTTTACACGCCGGGAGACGACTTGTCTGTCATCCCTTTGAGCACTTCGTCTATTCGGTCGTCTTCAATAACCACTGTGAAAAGAGGAGACACAGTCTTAATGAGTCCATTGTCTGCTACCAGACGACGTTGAAATGGCATGAAGTATATGAATGATATCATTCGAAATTATGCAGAAAATGGCAAAAAAAAACATTTAAGTCGTGCACCGTCTGACGAATTGAGAACATGCTTTGGGAGCTTAGTTCAAAAGTTGCATGAATTAAAATGTTTAGCACCCAAAAATGTTTGAAATAAATGTTGCATTGTTTTTTTTTTAATCTGGAAAACTTGCACGACTTAAAGATTTTAGCCACATTTTCCTTTTCTGGTGATGAATTCCAGCAACTCACCGTGTTTCGCTCTGCCGATTTGCCCGAGTTTCGGTGGTCTTTTTGACTGCGACGTTCCGAAGAACGAATTCGTGTCTTGCAAACGACAGCTGAAGGAAATTTGGCTTTCGCTGTCCGCCCCGTAGCCGCTCATCTTCCCCTCGCTGTAGGGCAGCACTTCGGACATGGCGATGGACCGAGAGTCGCCTTTTGACAACTTTAGACAAAAGCAATAAAATTCAAAAAAGAAAACGTTGCACAAACGAACTTCGCAAAGTCGTGCAACGTGAACTCCGGTCGTTTGCGCGCGGCTGGGCTCGAGGCGTGGTAGTGATGGTGTCGGTGTGGAGCGTGTGTGTTATTTGTGCCCGAGAACAGCACTGTTGCGCGCCTGCAGAGCTCCTGTGAAAAATGCGGGGAGATCCCGAGACCATAAAGGAAACCCAGACGGAAAAGTGAAGTCATCCATCCGGGTTCGAATGGGCGGGGTCAGGACTAAACAAACTTAGCTCGTTCGGATTAGATGCACACAGGGAGAAGAAAAAACACGAAAAACAGCCAAAAGGTGACAAGAGTTTTTGCACGATACAGAAGCATTACCAACATGTGCCAACCTACTACAACAATCGTCGAAAAAAAATGGTCATTGCATGTTTAATTGACAATATTTTCGTTTTTTCATCACTTTTTTCCACAATAGATAAAACTATGAACATACTCATGCAAATCACAATAATGCATAACATAATAATAGAAATATTAATAGCACTAATATTAATTCCATGGATGTATATTATGCAATAACCTGGCCCAAAACTGTCCAGAAATCCAGTCCAGAAATAGCTATAGTTACATTAATAGTTATTTTGGCAAATGGTTAAAGATCTCAATGCTTTGATGCCCCATGTAGAATAAACACAATAAGAAAACTTACAGCGTGAACGCTTTTAGGAAATAATTATCTGCGATATTGGTGGATTTAAATTTTAATTTCTGATTGCTTGACTTTTCATTATTTTCATCCTCACCATCCTGTGACCATACAGTGGGGTTTAAAAACAACAGCTGTCCACGTCCACCCTCGTGCCGTTTGTCCGCTGCTAGTGGATTTAAAGCGTGAATTTAGCGCCATCTGCTGGCAAAAGATCAAAATAACTGGAAGATATGTGGCGCGACACGGAGGCAGCTGGTTTTTGGAAAAGTTGGCAACAATGGTGCTGTGGTGTGTTCACAATGATAAATACAAACTCACATAAAGTCTGGAATTTATTGGGGTCGGGCGCTTGGAGACAGCTTGTGTATAGGCAGGGCCGGCCCGTGGCATAGGCAATATAGGCAAATGCTAAGGGCGCCATCCATCCAGGGGAGGAAGAAAAAAAAGTGTAACATTCCACTATTCTTAAAACTAGTTGGTATTAATGTGTCTTAATATGAAAAGAACAAGCCCACATGAATTTACCTGCTTAGCAAAGCCTATTAAGTAGTAGTAGTAGTAATAAAAATGATACGTAACTTTCCTATGAGGTCTTTGTAAGATCACCTTTTTGTTAAAATGTTTTATTTAAATCCTTGTACTTTTTTGTGCATTGCCTTATTTATATTGTATTTATAATTTAAGTTATGTCACTTTTTATTCTGGGAATATTTAAATCTAATACTTTATGTAAGCAATTTATATAGTATTTCATATATTCGGTTCATATTTTTTGTATTTCTTTCTAAGTATTTTGAATGTGCTATTGGTTTATTTAAATAAAAGAATGTCTAAGACAAAGCTATTCAGTTTCTTGTGAGTATATGTACACTAGCAGTTGAATTTACTGCGATGCAAGGGGGCGCCACCTAAAATCTTGCCTAGGGCTCCAAATTTGTTACGGCCGGGCCTGTGTATAGGGCCCAGTCGTTTTTGGAATTTAGTTCTTGAATTTCATGAATGCGTTTTGCTCATTCATGCCATTGTATTCATCATGCCCTGCCTCATGCCAAGCACGCACACTTCACCCGAGTGTGTAGCAGAAGTAAAAGATCGTGTGTCTATTTTTTCCGCGGCTCTGTTTCTTCACCTGTTCGCGTCCATCAGACGGAGCTGCGCTTGAACCAGCTCGCTTATACCGGAGAGAGAGAAACACAAAAAATACGCTGGAATAATGAGACTGCATCCTGCTCCGCTGCCGGCCTTTTTACTCTTCTGCCTCATTCTGTCAGGTACAGCAAACTAATTAAACCTCATCTGCTCCAATTCGCTATGACAAACTTCAGCTTCATAAGGCCGTGTTGGTGTTGGAACAGCTGCTGGGCCTCTAGTCTCACATACCACTAACCTACCACAGGCACAGAGAATACAGAGTTTAAATGCTAAACTAAAAACTTTTATACTGTTAATACCACTGTAATAATACTGTTAATATTTTTGTTAAAAATATATGGTTGTTCACAAATATGGTTTCCTGTTTTCGTTTATTTTGCTTTGGCTGTGAAGGAAATACTTTTACCTTTATTCTAATCATTTGGTTTTCTATTTTCTTCATAGTTTCTCAGATTTTCTGTGTGTCACAGTGTATATACTTTGAGTCTTTGAAATTTGTGTAATAATGTGTGACTACAGCAAGGGAGTGATTCTTTGTCATTGTGTTGTAGTTGATGTGTACTGTGTGTTGTAGTCAATACAGCATAACACACAATGCACTACAACTAAATGTAACCTCTGCATTAAACTCCTTCGTGTTAGAAGCAGTGGTTTCTTACAAGGCTTGAAGCTTCAGTGTCTTGTTCCAACCAAAAGGGCATTTGCCTAACTTTTAATCCCACAACCATTTTACCCCGCAATAGCCCAATACTCCACTTCATGATATTCATTGAAATCTGACTGAACAGCGTCCAGCACTGTCCTGAGTCCTAGTGCCTGACTAGTTGAGCTAAGATTTACTTTCATTTTGGAGTCCCAATGAGTCCCAGTATATAAGCAGTAAGTGGTATTCCTCCAGTAGGAACAGATTGCACCCACAGTTGTTGTTTTACGTCTCCTGTAGGATGCTGTGGCAGAAACGAGGAGGAGCGACTGATCAACCACCTGTTTAAGGAACGCGGCTACAACAAGGAGCTAAGGCCAGTGCAAAACAAAGACGAGACGGTGACAATATATCTGGCCCTGACACTCTCCAACCTCATCTCTCTTGTGAGTGAATTACTGAAGGGCTTCTCCATCTGAATATGCTCATGTGGAAAATAGTCAACGAAAACTAAAGGAGATTTTTAAAAATCATATTATAAGCTAAGGGTTAATGTCAGTCATTACCTTTAAAAACAATTTCAAAAAATGTATGCCTGATTTACAATGCTTTCTTTTTCATAGGTTATCTACTTGTTGTATATGCGGACATGCATAGTGCTGCGGCTATCGATTATTTTTGTAATTGAATATTCTATCCAGTAATCGGACGAATTATTTTGCTTTTTGGTGAAAATCTATTTAAAACGCAGCCTCTAATGCTAAGCTGCGGCTTGTCGGCACGTTGAAATAGGAACGAACACGGAAGTGCCTTATGTCGCTTTTCTTAACTTAGCAATAACAAGCATTTAGTGAAAGCGCTGAGAGAGCGCCCTGGAAGGGAGGTTTTGAGTGCTCTCAGTGGAAAAAACAAGTTTGGTGGACACAGGGCCTAATATGATGGACGTGTGTCCGGAATAAACACTGAAAATATCAATGAATGATTGTATTGTGAGTGGAACGCTGGTTGTTGTTATTTATCAGCTAAAATATGTTTTGTTTGTAATAAAGTCAGCTTTCAGATGTGACTGAACTTCAATGTTTTCACAAGTAATGGCGTTAGACGTGAGAGTAATGAGCGCTAACGCACACAGCGCGTGTTGACGTTTGGAAAAATGACATGCATTTCTACACGTTTATTTCCGTTTTTGTGCGTGGAATTACTCACAAGTACTTTCACATACAGAGGAATTAATATAATGGCTGTTAAGTGGAAAGTCTTGTGACTCTAACGGTACGTGTGAGGTTTCTGTTTCTGAGTTATTAAAAAACGAATCAATAACCCACACAAGATATGTGCGTCGTTTTTGAAAAGATAAAACTCGTTTTTTTGAACTTAGTGTATTTAACTTCGGTGCCATCTGAATATGAGTGAGAGAGAAGAGGGTGCATGTTTGACAAAAGGAGTGTGTGTTCTTCTGTGAATTAGGCTAACAATTACTCACTTACAGAAAAACAAAAGTTAAATGAATTAAACATGAACATTTTATTCTCTGTTTTCTTTGGCTAAAGTTAGGAACATCATAACTAGCAACGAGTATTGACATTCTTAACTAGCCAATACCAGTAACCATTACTGTGCGTTTTTACTACCGTTCATCTCTTTTAGCAATTACAATGGACCTTGACCTGGACCTGGACCTTGGACATTCTTTGCATCTTTTTCTCTTATAACATCATTTCTGTTTCTTCTATCTCGCCTCATAGGCAGTAGTCCTGGCCGGTCTGGCGAGTATTGTCTAAGACAAATCTGCTTCTTAAAAATTAAAGGAGCATTGAGTAAATTCCTCTGTGTTTTCCACCCAGGTTCTCACATTTTAAATAGGATTATGACTGTGTTCTTTACTGCCATCTAGTTGCATGAAGCTGGCCCTTTTCATAGCAGATGGTCTGATGAGTTCCTCCCTTGACCAAAACATAGTTGTCTCCATAAATATGTCACCTGTGTATATAAAATAGCTTAAAAGACAAATAGATAATTAATAGCCAATGTGCAATAAATGTGCAAGACTTAAAACCTAGGGTTTTTAGTCAAGCTAAAAATGACCAAAGAGAAAAACAAATCCCAGAAATCTAGAAACTGGACAATGTGTCAGCTCATAAAACTGTGTTTTGATTATCAAATATCTTCACTTTCTTCTATCTCAGAATGAAGTTGATGAAACTTTACTGACAAACGTATGGATGGATCATGTAAGTAATGGATTTAGTTGCTGTTTGTGTTTTGCACTTCTGACCACATATAAATAGTGTTCAAAAATGTGTCATAATATGGAAAATACTCTGGAATAAGAACTGAGGAAACTACAGTGGGTTGTTTGGAAATCTTTTGTATGCACAGTAATATTTGTTTTGTTGAGCATTTTATCAGATTTACTAAAAGTTTTTTGCCAACAATTAAAATTTAAACAAGAAAACCACTGGAGATCTGTTTTATGATTAATGATAATATTCAGAATCTATTGTAAAAGCTATTGCAGATGTTTTTGAGACTTTATCACAATTTATCACACAGGGCTGGACTGACTATCGACTTGCTTGGAATACGTCGGAGTTCGACGACATTGAAGTCCTCCGTCTCCCCTCTAGCATGGTGTGGCTTCCAGAGATAGTGCTGGAGAACAAGTAAGATATTTCTCCACTGGATTTCTGTTTTTTTTTGCCTGACTTTGCTGTGAAAATACTAATGTTCAGCAAATGTTCTGTGTTTTAGCAATGATGCCCAGTTCCAGGTGGCTTACTACTGTAATGTTCTGGTGAATTCTGATGGGTTTGTTTACTGGTTGCCGCCAGCCATCTTCCGCAGCTCGTGCTCCATCAATGTCCACTACTTTCCATTTGACTGGCAGAACTGCACTTTAAAGTTCAGGTCAGGTTGATTTATTCCCTCATAAAGAAGCCACAACTGCATCACCTTTTAAACTTAAAATGCAAGTGATCTTAAGTAAGCAAACTTGATATTTTAAAATTACATCAATACAGTAAAGTAGTTGAGTTATTAATAATCAAGTTTTCCTTTCCACATTTCTGAATATAAGCATCAGTATCACACTGCACCTATGTTTGTACAGGCTTCCGCAGCCTTTTTTGGGATTGTTGCAGCCTAAAATGCTTTGATTTTGGAGCATCTTTTCTTTTAAAAATTGCGATGAAGGTTGCTGTGTTTTGAGGCGTTTTGTTGCGATAAGGTTGTGGAATCAAGTCAAACTTACAGATAAAATTGTGATTTTGTCCCCCTTTATAATGATTCTTTAACAATTAATTTAATTAATTAATTAAATGTGAGGCGTTTTTATCACACGTTTCCTGTGTCGTCTAAACGTAACAAGGAAGTGAGTTTACTGACATATGGCTCAATGTTTTGCTGAAAACAACAATGATTAATCAGAAAAAGATATGGTAGTTGGTCAGAATTGCACGGTAGTAATGAATTTGTGGGAATTGGCTGAATTTGCATTAATTGTTGCTATCGCAACATTGCAAAATCCTGGAGGGTCTGACTGGACTGGGTATTGATTCTTTTTATGCATCAATAGTCATAAACCTTTCTTACAATAATAATGGATTGCACTGACATTTTTAGACAGACATATATGAAATTATCTTAGTGGCTTAATTATTGTGAAGGATTTTTGATGTTTAGTGTCGTATGTGAAAGTCCCACTAGATGGCACCATAAAAAAAGGGCTGTAGATTTTATATTGGCCCTTCCCCCTTGTGGTCTTAAAGTATATTTAAAATGATGCCAACTAAATGAATTTAAATGATGTCTTATTTCAATAAATTGATTCCTCAAAAACATATTGATAAAACAATAGCGCTAGCAGTAATTGATATATCAATATTTTATGACACTCCACGTTTGTACAAACTATCCAGTGACGTTTATACCAAATACCTTCCCATCTTTTAGCTCCTTAACGTACAATGCAAAGGAGATCAGTTTGCGTTTAAAAGAAGACGGAGGCGAGTCTGGAAATTACAAAGTGGAATGGATCATCATTGACCCTGAAGGATTCACAGGTATGCTTGGCAAATCAAATCTGACACTCGTTCTTTCTATGTGTCACTGTTATGTTGCGTTCCAGAAAACTGGGAAGTCAGACCTCTGACTAGGAAAAAGTGCACTGGAATGCCACTCGAAGGCGAAGGTCCTACTAGCGAAGTCGGTGCAAAACGATCCACTCCGACTTCACAAGCAGCCTAACGTCGCAGGACAATGACGGCATCCATGGAAATGCACACCATGAATCATTTACTCTACTATACACTATTATTTATCTTTATTTACTGGTTATACTTGGCATTGGCATGTAACACAGTTGTTCTGTATAGACATTGGCACGAGGATATGTTGCCATAATCTCTCTGCATTCAGTAAAACATAAAAAAAACAATGGACAATGCGGACAAAAAGATTAGGCTTTGTAAATTGTTATGCTCCTGCCGTTAGCTTTCAGCGGCACAGAGACAATCAAATTGCCTATTGTTGGATGACATGTAAATAAGGTGTTGTATCCTTAGGGAGGCATAGATTTTGATAATTATCAGTAATTCATATCAAAGTGATTTGATCATGCAGGATCCTTATGAAAATAAATAAATAAAATTTCTGCAGTTCTTTAAAGTAGACTACACTGCAGTACAATATTTTCGTGTCCAAAATATTTCATTTCTGCAGAACAGTGCATTATTTTGTATGAATGAAGTTTTTTCGTGTCCAAAATATTGGATTCACTGCAGTTATACTATAGAAAAACTGTAGTTTTGATACTTCATTGCAATGTTGATATTTTTTGTTAATCAGTTTCTCATTTGATGCTTATGCACTGTCATGTAACGTCATTTTGATGTTTCCATTAACTGACTGAAATCTTTCAGTGTATACCTTATCACGGTCAGCCATGTTTTTTATTTGAGTTCAACTTGTGTTCACCTGGAACACTTTGAGGTCGCACCTAGAAAACTCCAAGTGGAGTAAGTTAGACATCCCAGCTTTCTGTAATGAAGGGTTAGATTTCTGTTTGACTCTTTCCTCCTCTTCCTCTGTCTGTTTATTCAGCTCATATCATTTTCCCTTCTCAGAAAATGGCGAGTGGGAGATCGTTCACAGGCCTGCAAGAAAAAACATCTACAAGAACATCCCCATGGACAGCAACAAGCACCAGGACATCACCTTCTACCTAATAATCAAGCGCAAGCCCCTTTTCTACATCGTCAACATTATCATTCCGTGTGTGCTCATCTCCTTCATGGCCTCGCTGGTCTACTACCTGCCTGCAGACAGTGAGTTGAGCTCAGATTTAACTTTAAAATACCATCAAAAGTTCAGAAGTGCCACCTAATCCACAGGGCATCGTTAGATACTCTATGATATGTTGGTCACATTGTCAAAACTTGTGACAACATGGTCAGACAGCAAGTTGTGGCTCGCGCTCACTTGAAATGTCATTATTACAGACTTTAGGGATTGAAAGTGGTAAATAAGGCGATGGGTGAGTATAAATCCCTCAATGTATTGACCAACAAATTTGGTTCTAAAAATTGTCCGGATGGAACTTTAGATACAGGGACAAGAAAAAGTATGTGAACCTCCTGTTGCATCACCCAATTTCTACAGAGTTTCAGTTGACGTACAAAAGAATTTTTGACACACTTGGGAATTCATTTTTCCCTCAATGATTGCAAGCTGGCCAGACCCTGATGCAGCAAAGCAGGCCCAAACCATGATGTTTCCTCCACCATACTTTACGGTTGGGATGATGTTTTCATGAAGATATGCTGTGCCCTTTTTATGCCAGATGTAGTGCTGCGTGTTTTTTCCAGATAGGTCTATCTTAGTTTCATCAGTCCTCAAAACATTTTACCAATACCGCTGTGGAGTGTCAATGTGCTCTTTTGCAAATTTCAGGCATGCAGCAATGTTCTTTTTAGTAAGCAGTGACTTCCTTCGCTGTGTCCTGCCATAGACACCCTGCTTGTTCTAAGTTTTACATACTGTAGACTCATGAACCCAGCTGTTAGCCAATTCCAATAATGCGTTCAAATCTTTGGCTGTCACTCATGGTTGTTTCTTTACCTCGTTGATGAGTCTTCGCTGTGCTCTTGGGGTCATTTTGACTGGGCGCTCCACTTCCTGGTAGTGTAACCACAGTCCCAAA
This sequence comes from Distichodus sexfasciatus, assembly GCA_032718565.1. Lineage (NCBI taxonomy): Eukaryota > Metazoa > Chordata > Actinopteri > Characiformes > Distichodontidae > Distichodus > Distichodus sexfasciatus. The sequence continues at coordinate 1,292,877 of JAVGVS010000046.1, forward strand.
GTGTCTCCATTTGTAGATCATTTGAATAACTGTGGGCTGGTGAATTTGAAGTCTTTGAAATCACTTTGTAATGCTTTCCAGCGTTATGTCAAGCAACAATTTTCGATCGTAGATCATCTGAAAGCTCTTTTTGGCGAGACATGGCTCACATAAACGTATTCTTCTTGTGTGGAGCAAACTCAAAAGGTTTGAGTGTTTTTTATCAGTCAAAGTAGCTCTAGTCAACACCTCCGAACTCATTTTCTTAACAAGACTCTGGGTACGCTAACACCTGACCTCAAAAAAATAGCTTTTTTGAGGTCACCTCAAGGGTTCACATACCTTTTTCACTAGCACTATGAGTTTTTTTAATGGTTGTTCTCAATAAAGACATGAAAGACAATATCCTTGACTTAGATGAAGATTAATTAATGCAGAAAACCATGAAATTTCTTTTTCTTGCCACTATAAATATCAAATTGGGTGCACAAACTGTGCTGATGAACTTTTTACCAAAACACAAGCAGCAAAGATTACTTTGTAACTGTTCTTTACTTGCTTGTCTGCTGCTTAAGTCTGCAGTTCATTTATGGATTTTCCCCAATGACAGTAATTAGCTTCGGCTGCTTTAATCAGTCGGCTCATTCAGTCACGATGGTAAAATTCTTCACCACTATTCTCTAGTTCTCTGTTATTCTATGGTGCTGTGTGGAAGTTGTGGTTCAGACTCAAAAAGTAACCCCAAAAGTGACAAGGTTTTTAATAGCCATTGTAGTCTGATGAAGAAAAACTCTAATCCACCAGAAGAAAAACTCTGAACAAAATTTTAAACTTTGGAAAATACTGTAGCATAGAGCAGATGATAATTCTGAGTACTTATGAGCAAGAAGCAATTTCAATCATCTTAAATTTTGGGTGAAAAGCACTTTTTACAGACATTGTCACAAAGCAGCTTGAGTGAGCCTGAAGTGAGTCAAAGGAAAGCTCCCTCAGAGGGCAGGATTAAGAGACTTAAAGAGGTGCTGAGACTCTAGAGACTCTATTAAGTCTGCACCCCGGGCTTGTGGTAATCTGATGTGTTTCAGAGAAGGAATTTCAGTTTCCTCTCAGTGTCTTCTAAAGGCCACCGTAGGCATTTTTCTTGCCACTCTTGCTTTTAAGTCTGGACTTCAAAATCTAATGCTGCATTGCTACAATACCTATTGCTGCTATACAAATACAATTTCATTAACCGATTTACTTAAATCAGAGTGGAACTAAAGCATTTAAAGAGCTAGAAAGGGATTGTTCAACACAGTCTGCAATTAGTTCTGGACTAAATCTGTGTTATTTACTTTTTTGTATTAATTTGTATTTTCACTAATCAGTTTTATATTTTGGTGCCTCCAGGTGGTGAGAAAATGACTTTGTCCATCTCGGTGCTCCTGGCTCAGTCTGTCTTCTTGCTGCTAATATCTCAGCGTTTACCAGAAACCTCCATGGCAGTGCCTCTAATTGTCAAGTGAGTAATATGAGCATTACCTTAAGATAACATTGTCAACAATTAAAATGAAGATATATTAAATAGTTGTATGATAACTGTGTTTTTTTGCAGGTATCTCATGTTCATTATGGTGCTGGTGACTGTGGTGGTACTGAACTGTGTGATTGTTTTAAATCTGCACTTCCGGACCCCCAGCACCCACGTCATGTCCCAGTGGACCAAAGAGGTCAGCGTGAGATCTGTAATACTGGTTGATGCATCGCTGTTACTTTGCTGTTTGATATTTTAATCTAGTATTTGAGGTGCTTTTGCATCTATGTTCCACAGTCAGCTCTAGTTATCTTGAATCATTTGATTAATTTACCGAATACTTCAGTGGTTGATACAACTTATCCCCTACAAAAACAAAATGTTTGTGGCAGGTTTGCAACAAACTTGTGGTTAATTTGTGGTGAACAGTGGAGTTTGCCAGAATATGTTGCCACAAGTTTGCCATTGTCAGTAACTTGCTGTAATGCCCTGGCAACAATGACTAATTGTCACTAGTGGCGAATGTATTTGCCAGTAATTTGTCAAAACAATTAGCCAGTAAAGACAAACCTGTAGTGAACTTTTGGTGACAAATTTACAAGTTTGCTCGTGGTCCACCGCAAGTTTGCCACAAACCTAATTTGCATGTGAAAATATGACCTTGCTGCAAATTTGCGGCAACATTGCCAAAGGTTAGCAGTAACTCCTTGCAAGAATGCTAAACTTTTTGTAAGGGATAGCAGTTCTAGGATTAGTTATATTTAAATGGTATCTTTTCAAGCCACAAGCCACTTATGATTTAAACATAGTCAAACTACTACAAGCTACTGGTTTATATAGTTATAAGCTTCACTATAAGCTACATCCAAGCTATTTCACAGATTCTTGTTTACATCTTCGCCAAAGTGGACTCTATTCTCCAACTCCATCTCTCAGCTGCCAAGAGTGCACAGTGATGTGTCCACCATGCAACATCTCTACATTTGTTAGAAAAAAGTTTCAAGAAAAGCTCCAGCGTTTAAAAAAGCACATTCACTACTGATGCGCTACTGGAAAAAAGTAGGTTAAGTTAGTAGCAGCGTTAATTTTAGGTTAACACTGGTTTGAGTGTAATTTTTATATCCATTGTGAGCATTTGCCCTAAGGATCACTGTGGATATTTTTTACTGCTGGAATCCTTACTGTTTGTTTGGGGGGATTTTTCTTTTCTTCTTCTTTGAGTAAGTGATACCAGCTGGATCAGCCAATAGGTGGCACTATAGTGAAGGCAAACACTTTTTCTTTGCCTTCTTTCTAGAGTTACAATGTGGTCTACCTTGTCAATTTTTGCTTAACCTGATTCCATGGCTTAAGCCAAACAACTTTCAATCTGAGTTTATTTGCTATCCAAATGTATAGACTAGAAATGCATGGTAATATCGGAATCCTATCGGCATTGCCGATAATTGCTTTTTTTTGTCACCGGCATTGAACTGATGCTTAGATTTGCTTGATATTTTCAGCCAATATTTTATGACGCATTTATTGTATGTCAGAAAGGTAACTCTTATGCCAGGCACGTCCAAAGTCAGAGGTGGGATTTATGTGGCTCGTGCCTACTGTCGGTAAGTGTAGGGTGTTGTTTTTGTACCAGAATTCTGAGCGTGCAGTGGAATTTTGGCGAGCAAGATATCTCGTCTTTGCACCCTCAACTCTGCCTGTGCTCTCGGCTTCCTCATTTATCGGCGTCGGTATTGGCATTGGCAGGTACAAGCATGAAAAACATCGGATTTTGGCATCGCCCAATAATTCCCTTATCGTGCATCCCTGGTATAGGCAGTATCTGTCACCAGAGCTTTGTTGTGGTTTCCAGAAAATTTTCTATGTTGAGTTCAGATCTTGTCTACTGGTCTTGTGTCTAGTTAACCATTTCACGTCCTCTCTGTTCCCAGTTCTTTCTGGAGAAACTGCCCCGCTTGTTGCACATGTCCCGGCCTGCTGGAGATGACCCTGGTTGGGAGGGGGCGTTACAGCGGCGGTCCAGCTCGGTGGGATACATCGCCAAGGCTGAAGAATACTTCAGCCTTAAATCCCGGAGTGAGCTGATGTTCGAGAAACAGTCGGAGAGGCACGGCCTGACCACCCGGCCCACGCCTGCTGCAGGTCAGACCCACAATGCACCATGGTTCTGTCTCCAAACCCCCAACCAAGGGATGCTGACTTTGTATCAAGGAGAAGACAAAAATTCCCAAAATGCTTTGTAAAGGCCATAAATGTAGTATATATTCACCAGTATACATACAAATATTAAGAATTCCACAGATTAACCTGTATTTTTTCAACACACATTTGAGAAAATCGCTATTTGCGATACTTAATTACTGCTACTTCCAAAGCAAGGGCACTCCAAATCTAGGTGTAGGGCTAATGGGGAATTAGGATTGGGCCTAAGTGTTGCCATCCATTTTAACGAGTATACTCTTTTGCAGCACTCAAACCTAGCAGTGACAGCGAAGTTAATGAACAGCTGTACAACGAGATGAAACCAGCCGTTGAGGGAGCAAACTATATCGTCAAACACATGCACAACAAGAATGACTATAATGAGGTATGGCCTTGAAATTATGAATATATTTATGAGAGATATGGATGAGAAATAATTGAATTTCTAATACATTATGCTACATAAAAATGACGTTATTCTGTCTGACACAAAAATTTCAAAAAAGAAACAACTTCCAGTTTTTCATGTTACCAAAACTATCTTTGAAAGACAATCCCTTTACTATTTGCCAACTCTTCTACCATAGGAAAAGGACAACTGGAGTGGAATTGCCAGGACAGTGGATCGTCTCTGTTTCTATATAGTGACTCCTGTTATGACATTGGGAACCATCTGCATCTTCCTGATGGGAATCTACAACCACCCTCCACCACTTCCGTTTGAGGGAGACCCGTTCACCTACATGGAGGCAGACAAGCGCTACATTTGAAGATTTGCTTCATTTCTGTGACAGTTGTCCAAATTTGGCATTTCATTTTTTTTTTTAATTTGACATTTCTCTCTCTGCATGTGTGTGACCATTTTTTGTGTTATTTGCTGTGTCTGTTTGCTACTTAGATGGAGAATTTAAAAGCTCACTGAATAAAGTTCCTCAGATTTTAATTGGTGAACTAACATTTGCTTAAAAAGTTTCATTGAAACATCCTTGCTGGTAGACTCAGAACTTTCTGTTTTTGTTACAATAACTACTGTTGCAATGAGGAATATTCAACCCCTCAAAGATTTTAAGGATTTATCAATTAAAGTTGTGTCAAAAAGCAAGATTCTGCTTTGGATGACATATTTACGAGTGAAACATAAAATCAACACATAAAATGAATGATGTAATATTTGTGTGTAACAGTATATTTTGTTAAGATAGCCATGTCACAATTATTCAACCCATATAGTATTGTTGTTTTATAAAGCTTTCTGAAAGTTTTTATGGCTCAAAGGCCATGTCCACACGTACACGGGTATTTCTGAAAACAGAGTTTTTCCATGTTCGTTTTAAAAAAAATCGCGTCCACACGAGCACGTTTTCAAAAATATCTCCGTCCACATGCAATCGCAAAAAACGCTGTCAAAAGCATGCCTTGTATTGTATTTGAAAACCTAATGTAGACACGACGCATACTGTGACGTCATATGAGTGGCGCACAGTGTGACGTGAAACGGTCCGTTTTTCAAAATCTTCGTTTTTCTTGGGCACACCTAAACGTAGAAACAGAGTTTTCAAAAATCGCCACTTTGGCCGGAGTTTTCAAAACCCTCCGTTTTCACTGACCCAAAACTTCACGAAAGTTGAGTTGAAAAATAATTAAGCTTTTGAGAACCCTATAATGATCCTTCATTTGCTTCAGCTGTGATGCATATATAAACCCAACCCATGAAAGTATTCAAGGAGTGTTGCAATAATAGGAAAGACAAAGGAGCGTCCACAAAAGCTGAGAGAGGAGATTATTTTATTACACCTGAAGGGCCTGGGGTATATGATGATTTCCAAAGCATTTAACATTCCAAGAGACACCATTGGGAGCATTATAAGGAAGTTTAAAATCATCAAGGACCCAACGTAGTCAGGACAACCAAGAGAAACACCTACAGGATGACCTGATGAAGGCTGGTACAAGTGCTTCAGTGGCAACTATAAGACGTGCACTGAATAAACAAGGACTTCATGGCCAGACTCCAAGACGCACTCTTGACTACAAGGAACATCAAAAGTTGACTTGAATATGCCAGGAGGAATTTGAATAAGACTACAGAGTGTTGGGAGACAGTTCTATGGACTGATGAAACCAAACTGGACATATGGACCAGCAGTATGTCTGGCGTGCAAAAGGACAGGCTTTTGACCATAAGAATACCATCCCCACGGTCAAGCATGGATGTAGGTCATTGATGATTTGGGGTTTTTCTGCAGCAGGAACTGGGAATCTTGATTGTGTACGTTTCATCATGGATTCCCAGAAATACCAGGCCATTTTAAAGAGAAATGTGATGCCTTCTGTTGACAAATTAAACCTTGGTGATCATTCGACATTGTAGCAAGACAATGATCCCAATGCAGCTTGGTTGAGAAAAAGATCCTGGAACATCCTCAAGTTGCCTTCTCAGTCACCAGATTTAAATCCGATTGAAAATCTTTGGTGGGATTTAAAGAAGGCAGTTGTAGCACGGAAGCCATCAATCACTGAGCTCGAGGCTTTTGCACAAGAAGAATGGGCAAAGATTTCAATCAAGAGGTGTAAGAAGCTTGTCAGCACTTACTGAAAACGTTTGTAAGAAGTTGGTGGTTGAATAATACTGCACATATGTTGAGTTAAGTTTTTCATTTGATATTCAAAGTTAACCTGTTAAGCCCTGTTTTACAGATTTTTGCTCTAAAAAGATACCCAAAATAAAATATGTATAGCTCCGCAACCACACTATCTATTTTTATGCTATTTGGTATCATTATAAAGCTAATACTTGTGAGATTACTGTGGAATCAAGGAAGATGCAACACAGCAAAACATGAAAAAAAAATCATGTTCACACAAAAAAAATACATATCTGAGTCTGGGCTTTCATATGATATACGTTATGCATGGTTAGCCATAGTAGTGTAGATTCTACAGCCGTATTTCTTCCATGTAAACCTACGCAGTGTTTTTGTTCTTTGTTTATTTATGTGTTTGGTGTTGGAATTGTGTTATGTTTAGGTTGAATTTTTTGTTTGAGATTTTTAGACGAGATTCTATCGGTGATGTTGATGTGCTGCATGCATATGTTTGTTTACGTTTACCGACTATTTAAAGCCTTCCCGTTGTGCCCCCGGTACCGCAAAGCCTAAGCAACATTAAAGATGTTTATTCAATATTTCTCTCTTACATATCTACAATGAGGAAATAGCTGCCCTGGAAGCAGTTATCCAAACTGATCACATCATATGTTAAACTCAACAAACCACAGTGGCAGAACACTCCTCAAGACCAAACTCACTGTTTTATTGACTTGCAGAGACGTTCTATGGCTTAGTACTGTGAAGAAAAATAAGGTCAGTGCCACGTGGAAACACTTCTTTATCCATTTTTACCCATCTGGATACAGTATAAAATTATTTAATAAACAATGCAATTTTCTATATTTATTATTTACCTATTCATTACTCTAACTATATAGAATGGGAAAAAATACTGATGAACTGAAAATAGCTGGAAGAGAAATGTGTTTTTGCAACCGGGTTCAAATACGGCTGAGTCCAAGACAAGACCGAGACTTTAAAAAACTGGTCTCGAGATCGGTCTCGAGTACAACATTGAGCAAGCCAACATTTCTGGATACAAAAAGTCACAGTGTATACCAGCCATTACATCATAGTGACAGTCTCAAAATTGTGAATTTGTGCAAATTCTCAAAGCAAAATTGAATGAAACCTATGAATGATAATCATTTGTTGAAGTCACTCTCAGCTGTTATAACTGTAACAAATCTGGTGTGGCATCTGGTTGGTCATCATGAGGGGCCTACGGCACAGACATCTTGGCCAGTTGGCTGAGTGCCTAAGTAATTCCTCAGATGACTATTTTACCACAGCTGTCAACACAACCTTTCTCATGAAGGTCAGGTAAAACGAGGCCCTCACACCTCCAGAAACCTCTAATGAATGCTGAGATTTTGTAGGAATTACTTTTTTAACTCTAGCTGGTTTTCGATAGAGGGTATAACTGGCAATGTCACTGATAATTGAAGGGATTCTGCTGTCCAAAATCAGAGTTCAGTGTGAGAGCACTCAAATGGAACCATGAAAGCAGCTACTGGAGACCAAAGAGTTCAGAGAGAGAGAGAGACTCTGCTTTTCCAGCATGTAACATTAAGTCATTCCCTTAAGCTATGTTCATGCTTCATATTAATATGGTCAATGATGTTTTCTGGATATTGCATCATCTAACCACTAGATTGTAGTATTGAGCTGCAGTTTAACAAGAGGCCAATTTGGCCAAATATTCCACCAATAACTGACAACCTGTGAATGATTGAACAAGCTGTATCAAGAACATGTTGTCTTTATATATATATCCTTTGCATTCCTGTATTTAAATATAAAATTTAACAGAGACAAGCACATAGAAGTAAGCTTCCTCTCAGACGCGGTTGATCAAGAAGAGCAAGGGAAAGTGTTAGTAAGAGGAATCCATGAATGAGATAGCAGGGCAGCCTGGGAATAGCAGGGTTTAATTATGCATCGTCTTTTGGCAGGGTGGCCTTAGCTTCGCTCCAGCTCCCTCAGTCTGCCTTTCTGGGACCTTGTTAAAAGATATCGCCATCAGCCAGACCCAGTCACAACGCAACAGGCAGAAACGTTACACACCCTCAACGCACAAACCAATGCAGGTGAGAGAGGGGGTGTATTTGTGGTTATTCATTCAGAAGGCAATGAGTCGAAATCAAGCTTTTGAACATAGGAACTCAGTGGTTTTGCTTCCCAGCGTCACCCTGAGGCAAAAAGATGCTCCATCTCAAGTCTTGTTTCTTCTAAAAGTTTCTTTTTCATGCCACTATCGTAGTACCTTGCCAGTAGCACCCTAGTTTTGCACATAAGGGACTCGTAATTCTATAAAAAGCCCAAATGTTCTTCATAAAAATGCATTATACACGTACAAATGAACAGAACTGAGTTTATCTAAGGATATGAGCGAGAGAAGGTTCAGCAGAGCCAAGAGTTTTTAATGATACAAACACACAAATCCTGTCACAGACTCTTGAACGCACTCCTACGCTCTCTGTCAATGTCAGACGCCGCAAAGTCTAGTCGACTGTCGTCTGTCTGATGAATGCTGCTCATAACAAATTCCATATTGCACTGGCAATTGGCACACAAAAACCGGGCCACTGTGCAGGCAATTGGCCGTTACGTCCTTACAACAGCGTCTTCGCCCCAGTTTAATGAATGAGACTTTCTCCCGAAGTTCATGGTTTCCCCCTCCAGCTTAACCCTTCCGGCACCAGCTATATGAATAATGAATCTTCCACATGCCTTTAGCTGTGGAGCAAAATAGCGCAGGTCCTCAGAGGCTGTGGCTAATGATCCAGAAGGCTGGTCGCTTTGATCAATACACACAAATCTGCCCAAGAGATTGAATCTGAACTCCTGAACTGAGATTGATTTGGAAAGGAGGACTGAGTGGAGTGAGGTGCTCACATCCATATTCAATTAGTACGTTTTATAAAATGACAAGTGACTGTTTCATCGCTGACAAATGCTCTTGTGTGAGTTTTTCCCTCAAATAATTCCACTATGTTATATCAAAACATGAAGTCTTTTGGCAAGCTCACATGGGCATGTGTCATTTTCAGATAAGTGTGGCGCCTGCATTGCCTGGCTTTTAAATGTATTATTTATTTCTTTTTTTTTAACATATGCTTCATTTATGACATTCTGCAAAGACGTTTATGCTGTTTTTATGCTTTATGGATCATTTTAATGATGGCAAAATTCTGCAAGATGTTCAAAGAGCATTACAATTATGACAGCAACTTAATTCTGCAATGTGCAATGTGAAGTCAAAGTTAAAGTAAACTTTATTGTCATCTCTGTTATAGACTGTACAAGTATACAGAGATGTGAGATGACGTGGCTCCAACTTTTAACAGTTCAAAGAACAAAGACCAAGCAACAAAGAACAAATGAGGCACATAGAATAGGCAATATATAAACAGAATATAAAATATAGATTTTAAACTAGAAGTACAAAGAGAGACAATTAGGATGCGGTACTCAGCCTAAAATTAAATATGTATGAATTTTATTGCAGATGTTCCATGCAAATATTCAGCAATAAAATCCAAAACCAACAGCATCCAAAACTGCCTTATTTCTCTTTATGGTTTCCCTTAACTTGTAGGAAAGAGATGCTATTTCCGTTAACTCTTCTATTGAGGCCTATTGCAGAAGTATCATTGCTCTCTCTGCAGGAACACGGGTGAAAAAGACCCTTTCAGACAGGAGACAGTGCTCTAACAGGAAGAACTGAATTACGAAGATGAAGCCTAATTAGATATGGCAATCTGTTCCTCTGGAATTGATTAGCTTAGATTTGCAGCCGTGCTCTGCAGTTGCTTGTCTGATGGAGCTGTGCTAAGGCGGTGGAACAAAAATGACCTTTTGAATTGATTTGGAAACGACTTGTTTTATCCAAACAGTAATCTGTGCTATAATGAGAAAAAAGATAAATGTAAAAGGTCAAAGCCCTGACACTGCTCTAGGTAAACGACGGACCATTGGCCTGAATTGGACGCTAGGTTTTTATCCTGCCAGCCAGAAAGAGGGGAGAAAGTTAAAACACTAGGGCAACCACAGAGTCCATGTCAAGGAGGACACTTTGAGCTAGGACAGGATTTGTAAATTACCCTTCAATAAAAAGGATCTGGGTTTTTATTTAATAAGCATTTAATACTTGAGTAAATGCAACTAAATGAGGCAGGTATGCTCAAATTTATTGAGCTTTTACTTCAAAATTGAATTCAGTTCAATTTTGAGTGAGGTAAATTTATGAGAATAAGTGATTTAAGTATTTATTAATAATATATTAATACCAATATTTATCTTTCCTTAAGCTTAAGTCAAGCTGTTAGATTTAACAATGTACAATACACACTTTTAGACAGATCTGTAGACAGCTGTACTAGTAATACCACTACTGCGTGCGCACACACACACACACACACACACACACGCCCCCCATTACCAGCCGCCCACTCATACTGTCAGAAAGAGATCTGCGTTGCTGCCATTTCGGTGGTGAAAACTTTTTTTGAGAGGGGGATTAAACCTGACATCCCGCGGTGAAAAACGGCATTGAGAACTGCGTCCTCCCACTCGCACGCAGCAGGCAGCACATTACACCCGCGTCTCGGTGCGAGGGCGTTTGTTTACCGCGCCGTTCCAAAGAAGCTGAAACCTGAATCTGCCTGATCCTGCAGACCGAGGCCGACACACCGCGTCGAGACATTCTCTGTGCTCCACAGTCCTCAAAGCCAATGATCTTTAACGTGTAAAAAAAACCCATGTGGGTCAGATTTAGAGAAAAGGGAGTACGTAGAGCGAACACCAGGGTCGAGCCTTGACCATTTTTAAAGTGCCCCTATTACGCTTTTTCAAATATGATCTTTCATGCAGTGTGTCATGTAGCTGTATGTGAACATAAACTATCTGCAAAGTTGTGACGCCGACAGTGCACGATAAATGAAGTTTTTGTCTATCAAAAAAAAAAAAAAAGAGTCGGCTCACATTCGCCTAAACGAGTCGTCAGCAATTCGAATCTTTTTCTATTACGGCCACACGTCACAAAGTAACATATTTGAATAATGTCCGCCCACGTTCTACGTCGCGAACAACTTGCCCGCCCACAAACACTGACCACTGAGAAACGTCCTGCTCCAGTCGTGCTTGCGAAACAGTTTCTTGTCGATGTGCCACTTCAACCGTTTCATCGTCAGACTCCGACTCGAATTGATAAGGTAAAATCGAGGCCATCTTGTCTATGTATTGACAGGTCTCCAGAGCTATCATTCAGTTATGGCAATGGGCGTTTCGTTTTCCGACACACGCTGTAGCGGTAGACCATCATAAAGGACTGACCATGGCGTCTGACCAATCACAGAGGGCTCACGGAAAGGAGGGGTTTAGACAGACTGATTCTTCCAACTGCTTCACACGAGTCGTTTACGAATCATTTAGGAATGGGGTAAAATTAAATCTATTTTTGGAGAAAACTAAAGTGTTTTTTGACCTTGCATACATGTAAACCTGTTTTAAGAGACTCATAAAACAATATTAGCAACCTTTAAAATGGCATAATAGGGGCACTTTAAAAATAGTGAGATGACTAGCGTAGATTTTAAGTGGGTTCTTGATGGTCATGTGATGGATATCGTTGGTTTGATGCTTGCCTTTAGGGGGCAAGTATGGTATATAGCAGAGATGACGGTTGTAACATCTGCGCCGCTTCCACCACGCCCCCAGCGTTCTCCGTCTCCGGAGTTTTGAACCTGAGGAGGGGCTTCCCCCGCCCCATTACGTAATCCACATTACGCCACCATCACACACCTGGTCCTCATTCCCGCAATCACCTCCCTCACTCGCTTCACTTCATTTGGTTCTCCCCTCTTCCGTTAATCTGCACTTTTCCCTTTATAAGCCAGTCGACCCACACCATCCTTTGTACGGTCTCCGCTGTGAAAACCTTTAGTCACTCCGTTTCGCTCAATTCCTGATCACCGCTTTTCATACCTGACCAGGGGCGTCAGAGGCATTCAGAATGTGGGGGGACACACTGGCGGGGGGTCTGGGAGTCCTCCCCCCCCCGAAAAATTTTAATGAATTAGATGCCATTTCCTGCATTCTGGTGTACTTTTAACAGGTTGTTAAACACCTAATTTTTCCTACGAAAGTGACTTAATTCGATGACTATTTTAGACACAGATTCGACAGTTCAACAAGTACTAATTCAACTAGTCCATATATTCATCAGCCTGTTTTTAAACCCACTACTATGCCTAAGATAATGAAATTAATGACACAATTTATCACCAACAATGACTTTATGGGTGCATTTTGCTTTTTATTTCGTGTAAACTCTCTTGTGGGGAAATTTTGACTTGCGTTCCGCTTCTTTGTAAAGAATTTTCTTATGTCCATTGTGTCTGGGGAGGGAGCAAATATTGCAAACAATTCATCAACCAAGAATACCCTAGGTTTACTGTTTAAGTAGCCTAAATAAGGCAAAGCTTACTCCTAATATTTCATTGTTTAGTTGAACATTCATTTAACGTGGCCTAGGGCAGCGGTTTCCAAACTTTTTCTCTGCGCACAATGGGGCTGACGTTGCCTGCTCCACTTTCGAGCAGCCAGTCTATGCGCTGACGATTCACTACGATTCACGCCCATGTACCTGACTATTTTAGTTTTGTTTCTCTCTGCAGTCAATATTCGGTTTACCCTCGACTCGTCACTCCTTTTTTTGCATGTACTGTTTTAGTTTTTGAATACCCTCTCTTGTTTGGTTGTTCTGACTTTACAGTGATTTTTCCGGACTTTCCCTCGCCTGGCTCGTACATTCCTCTCCCGTGGGTTTATTGCTGCTTGAGAAGGACTTCCGCGCCTCTTACTCCTGACGGGGACTTAAGGTGGATGCGATCGGCAGGAGCTGTCTGAGTGTTGGGTTCGTTACATCTGTTTTGTGTTTTCTACGAACCAGACTGAAAAATGGGAACTATCTTTGAGAACTGGATTTTTTTTTTTTTGGCCTTGTTTTTTTTTCCACAAATTATACTAATCTGTTTTCTCCCTGCATTTGCGTCTTCATGCTTCCTTCAGCCGTGTAACATGGCGACATAAAGCAGTTACTTTAAATAAAGTAAAAATAAAGTTTACTTTGACTTCAATTATTTATTTTCTTTGCACTCCTTTTTCGAAATCACTCCAGTCTGATCAGTTCTGTCCAAAAAATAAAATACTGAAATGTGAAAATATTGTAAAGTCAGTTAACTGAAACCAGGTGGTTTAACGTCCCTTGAAACTGCTTTGCCAAGTTGATTTGACTTCAAGCTTTCCCCAAGTAAAAGTCTTTATGGAACTGCCATACTGTTTTGTAGCGTGGAACTAGGGGCTCTTGCCCAGTTAAGGAATGATCAGACACGTTCTGCTCTGATAGCGTGTAAATCCTCCTGAGGAACAGGAATCTGGGTTGGAACGTAATTGATTTGTGCCTGCAGGTGGCCAGCAGGTGACAAACTGGCAGATATGGAGTGTGGTTTACAGAGACGCATTAGCAGTGTGGTTTATGGGGACACGTGTGGTGTTGTCACAACGCCAAGTGTGGCTTGGGTGCCTCTGCTTGTGATTCATGTTGACATACTGAGCACCAATCTGGGCCAGGCGGGTTTGGCTCTGTGCTTCTACCTCCATCTGCTCTGGGCCTGCACTATACGACGACGACGAGGAAGAGCAGGCTGGGAATCGCCAAGTCGACCGGAACGAGGGATGGAGACAACGGACGTGACGTTCCTCTTTGTCAGTCAGTACATCGACTCCGTCCCTCGACAGATGGAAAGATGTGATGAAAAAGCACTGGTGCTTTCTGTTAGAGAAATGGGCTAAACTGTTTGTTTGACAGGGGATTAATATTTAACATTTGTTGTGAACTCCGAATTTCAGATCTTCAGCATGTGAAATGCGCTCTCTCTCTCTCTCTCTCTCTCTCTCTCACACACACTCTTACCCAGCCTTTCACTATGCCCCTCTTTCTCTCCCTTTCTATATCTCTGCATCTCTAGTTTCTCTCTTTATGACCCTGTTTCTCTCTCCTTCTTTCTTTCTCTCTCTCTCTTCCTTTTGCACCCCTCTTTCTCCCTATCTCTGCCTCTGTTTTTCCTTCTGTCTTTCTACCTTTGCATCTCTCTTTCACTTTTTCTCTACATCCCTCTCCCTCTTTTTTACGCTCTTTTTCTATATCCTTCTTCTCAGTCTTTCAGAATTCCCGCTCCTTTCTCACTTACTGTGCATCCCTCTTTAACTTTCTCTCTCTCCACCTTCCTCTCCCTCTCTCTCTGCATCCCTCTTTCCATCCCCAACTCTGCTTTTGGTCTATTTATTTCACACTCTCTCACTGTTTTCACTGCCTTTTCCCTACTTCACTGTGCATCTCTTTTTAACTTTCTCATCCTTGTTCTCTCTATACCCCTCCTTGCCTCCATTTATATGTATGTCTATGCATCCCTCTTCCGGTCTCTCCCTCATTTTGCTTTCCTCTTTCCCTCCCTTTTTCTATTTCTGAACATGTTTTTCCTTCCTTTTCACTATCTACCTTTGCGTCTCTCTTTGACTTTTTTCAACTGCTCTCTCTCCCTTTCTGGATTTCTCATTCGCACTTACTTTCTGCATCCGCTTTCCCCATCTTAACTGTATTACTGCACCTTTTGACCCCATCCCCCCCCCCACATACACACTCTATTCTACTTTCCCTCCCCATCTATATCACTGCATCTCTTGTTCACTGCATCTTTCTTTCACTGTTTTTTTCTGAATTCATTTTCCCTCCTTCACCATGCATCTCTCTTGAACTTTCTCTCTCACCCTCTCTATCCCTCCTTCCCTCCATTTATACATATATCTGTTCAGGTATCTCTCTCTATTTCAGGTTCTCTCGCTCTCATTACATTCCTCTTTGCCCCCCCTTTTTTCGATCCCTGCACCTGTTTTTCCTTCCATTTCACCGTCTACCTCTTTCACTTTTTTTTCTACTTCCCTTCCTCCCTCTCCGCAGTTCTCTTTTACTCTCTCTTTCTGCATCCGCCTTCTCCTTCTTCAATGTATTTCTTTTTGTCTCAGTTTCTGCATCTCTCTCTCTATCTATTCTACTTTCCCTCCCTATCTATATTACTGCATCTCTTGTTCACTGTGCATCTCTCTTTAACGTTCTCTCTTTCTTCTCCTTATATCTCTCTCCAACTTTCTTTCTGCATCCCTCATTCCATCCTTCAATTTTTCTTATGATCTATTTTGCCTCTCTCTCTTATAAATGATCAATGCATTCCTAAAATCAGTAAAACCATCTCACACCTAAAACACCGCCGAACCTACACGCAGCAAACACACTCAAGTGTCTCGCGTCCGGGACCATCACCATATTTCATTACACACTGTTATCAAATTCTGTTTATACACCGTTCAGAGCCTTTTCCCGCTCATCCAGTTCCTTCTCCCCGCCCTCATTAAAACCACCGTGATTCTCTTGGGAAATAATCAGGCCCGGAGTCACATTCACTCCGCAGCGCGCCGCCCACCGGAGGAGGAGAGCTGCTTTCATTAGCGTTTCATTAGGGTTCTTTTCGAGTTTGACGCTGCTGCTGCTGCTGCAGTTCCCGTCACGACCGCGAGGTGGCGCTCAAAACGTCTCCCATTCAACCAGAAAGAGCACAGTGGTGCGTCTCAAACCGCTGCCCACTCCCTACGATGTGCCACTCACACATACAGACTCTAAAAGTGAAAGATTTGAAATGATTGAAGTGAAACGTGTTTTGATTCCCTACATAACTTTCGAATTACAGCTTATTAGTTTATCTCAAATGAAATGGCTAGGTTTCAAGAATGCAAATATTTGTTTTTACATAATTTTAAAAAAGTATTGCTGAAATGAAAAACCAAATCCTGCTTGCCATGATCTTTTATCTTTCCATAATTTTTTTTTTTATCTTGACACAAATAGATATTTAGAATAACTTAAATATAAATTAAATATTTCTACAGTCCAAAGTATTAAAAAACTTGTACAATTAATTAATTCTTTGTTAATGTGTTTATCTTTATTTGTATATACCTATCTATATATTGTGACTATAAACAGAGCACATCCCGTATATAAATTCCATTTCCCCAGGTTAATGGTTATTTAGGAGCTTGTGTTTTTAGGACTGTATGAACCACACATATTTTTAAAACTAATTTTGCTGAAATTGTATTCAGCCTTTCCGATACCCACTACTTGAAGCAATTTCCAGTTGATCTCAGACTGTCTCCCACTGTAGTCATTTTTACATTAAAGCATATTTTTAACAATAAAATGCCTTTAAACAGATCATCTGTAGTTATAAAAGTAGGAATTCTGGCAAGCATATTAATATATTAGATTACACTTTTCCATTATTGCTAATTTCTTTATTTCATTTTCCAATTTCTTTATTTAATTGGACCTCAGAAATTGATCGTGATCACTTTGAATGACTATGACTGAAAAATATATTAGTATAGTGAATAGTTGTTAATATTGACTTACATGTGAAACAAGAAGTTCTAAAATATAAGACTGGGATATTTAACTTATGTGCAAGACAAACCATGTTTATTTATACATTTTTATACGTGGCCGTTAATAGGGCTTTACAAAAAGTAATTTTACATAGGATATACATTTGCTGGGTGGTGGTGGAGTTAGGAAACTCGTCGCTGAACAAAGAGGTTGTGGGTTCGAGTCCCACCTCTGGCATTGCTTTTACTGGGTCCCTGACCAAGACCCTTAACCCCAAGTTGCTCTCAGGTCCCTGAAATTAGGAAAAGCAAGTGGCTTTGGGTAAGAGAGTCTACTAAATGCCATAAATGTAAATGTAAGATGTTGCGCAGCCTATGTAGGGCACTACATAGGGGATATGAAGCCATGTGAGACTCGCGAATTGAGTGTGTGTGTGTGTGTGTGTGTGTGTGAGTGAGTGTGAGTGAGTGTGATAGAGAGAGTGTGTGGTGCAGCCGGTGGGTAGCAGAGAAAGTAGATGACTTGTGGACGCTCCAGATCAGACAGAGCGAGTTCCCGCGCGGCGCAATGTGAAAGCGCTTTAATTAAGCCGGATCCGCGGTTTTTACACGGGAGGAGAAGTGCAAGAAAATAAAGCGGCTTAAATGGGGATGCGGAGCGGGCGAGTTCGGGCGCACTGACATGGGCACAATACGGCTCTAAATGCCTCTTAACGGGCTGGATGTGGAGAGAAGCGTCTCAAGCTCGGGGCGCGCCTGAGAGATCCGAACCGAACCGATCCGAGCCGTTCAGTTCCTATCCGATCCGGAACCAGTTAGCGACGAGGGAAGGGAAGTGCCGAAAGTTTCCCAATGGCACTCGTCATGGAACCTGTTAGCAAATGGAGCCCCAGTCAAGTGGTGGACTGGATGAAAGGTAAGAGAAAAAAAGGATCAAATGTTACACCGGTGTTTGTTTGGATGTAGATTAGACTTATACCTGATTGCTCAGGAACGCCAATTAAGTGATTGGCGCCATTATTGATGACTGTAAGCCTTTATCCAATCCGTTTGGATTAACGTCAGGTTAATATGACTGTGCAGGTTGGTAATCTAACAGGTGTTGGATTTGGTAATGTTTAAAAGACAGACAGCAATAAATGTCTAATTTGAGTAATCACGATTTATTTTCACGTTTGGTCCTGGCGTCGTTAAGATCAGTAACCAATAATGTTGAAGACTCGCGATGGAACTAAAAATTCCATCAATTCAACACTCCAGTAACTCCATTAGCAGTTTTATTGTTGTTTCTGTAAATTACAGATAAAGATATGGCTCATAACTGGTCATTTTTGTTGGAAAACCACTCCAGGAAGGGGATAATGAGGAAATGATGGAGAGGGATCTGGCAGGTGATGAGAGCAACTGCGGTTTCTTGTCGTGCTTAAAATGCTGTCAGCTGCTCGGGGGCGGGGCTACTTAAGCACCTTCGCAGTGGGCGTGGCGATGGGCGGGGCTTTGTTCGCAATAACAAAAAACCAGCCAATTTTCACATTTTTATTGCAGGATTCGAGTTATTATTTAACTAAACCCAATGACATCGCTCTTTTTTGTTTCTTTTACTTTCATCTACAGCAATCAGAACAAATATTAGGGGCCACTTTTTTGGACTACATTTAAGAATTAGAAATGTAAGAACTAAATGTTCCTAAATACTCCTTTTTTGGAGTATATGGCTTCATTAAGACCTTTTCATTTGTTTGATTTTGAATGATATACAGATGGTCTCCGGCTTACGTTGGAGAAGTGTTCTGATGACCCCGTCGTAACTTGAAAATATCGAGACATACTACTGTCGCAGCAGTTACTACCACTGCCAGCAGGAGACATACTTGGAAGACATGCTTTTTCCCTAAATTGAGCTTTGATAAACCAAAAACACACAAAAAATATGTGCTCTAAGATGGTATTAAGATGGCTTATCAATCAAAAACAGGTTTTTCATCATTGAAGACTCATAATGGATCCAAAATCAGTCCCTCCAAGATTTCATGGGCCTTTTTTCAGATTGTTGCGGCCTCAAATCTCTGATTTTACAAAAACATTGTGATGAAAGTTGCGGTGTTTCTAGGCATTTTGTTGTAATAAAGTTGTGGGAGCAAGTCGAAGTTGCGGAAAAAATTGCGATTTTGTCCCTCTTTATAAAGATTCTTTAACAATGAATTGAAATGAAGGGAACAAACCACTATTATTTTTATTACCCATTAATCATTTAGTTATTTTTGAACTTAAATGTTAGGTGTTTTTTAATCACACCATTTTTTATTTCCTGCGGCTTCTAAACCTAACAAGGAAGTGAGTTCACTGATGTGTGGCTCAATGTTTTGTGGGAAACAACAATAATTGGTCAAAAAAACTTGGAAAAGTTGAGGTAATTGGTCAAAATTGCACGCTAGTAATGATTTTGTGGGGATTGGCTGAATTTGCGTTAATAGGTGTGATCGCAACATTGCAAAATCTTGGAGGGTCAGCAAAATGGTTCTTCTGTACGTCATCTATCACTCCAGTAATCCCAGTTATTTTTCATCAAGTCATGTCTCTGTTACAGGTAATTTGTCTAAGTATATAGTAAATAATCACTTTACGTTGTGATCGTTGATGGGGAGTATAATGTTGATTTTTCTATGCAATTTCTCTGCTTAATCACTTATTCATGCTGGTATAATTGCATTGGTATAAAAAATAAGATTATTAGACAGCCATTATCAAATATGCACATAATCATTTGGGATATTCCTTTGTCATCTGATGCTCATAATAGGGAACTAAACAGTGAATAACAATGAATGAAGAAGACTGACTCGTTTTATTCTAATTCTCATTATGTTGCTTGCTACTGGTCCAATGATTTGTCATGAATTATTATGGGAAAGACCTGCTGTCCAATTTTTCTTCCACTTAGAGAGCAGCTTTCAAATTTAAAGTAGCTCAGAATGACTGTCGAGGGTCAGAATCTCGAAAAAGATTGAAGAATAAAAATGAAAAATGAGTTAAACTATGAGTTGGGAGTCGTGACTTTTTTGTGGTTATGTAAGCAGACGACTTTCCTTTTTTAAATAGTGTGGGATTGAGATGATCGTGAAACCAGACAAAATGAATCTTTCAAAGAAGTGCTGTATGAAGCTGTATTGTGCATATATGAGAACATTTTGTGTGGGTGTGGGCGTGTGTGTATAAAAGAGAGACTGTGCCGTCACAGTGGCAGCATCTGTGAGAAACAGGTGAGAGAGATTTTGACAGTTCAGAGCTGAAGACTGGAGCCAGGCACATACAGTCCAAAAGCCCCTGAGGCTAGATGTGTGTGTGTGAGTGTTTGTGTGTGTGTGCGTGCGTGCGTGAGAGAGTGAGAGAGAGAGAGAGAGAGAGAGAGAGAATATATGTTGACTTGCCAGTTGAGATTAAATGTCTAATTTTAGTGAATTTGCACTTTAATGAATCATTTTGAATGACACAAGCCCACTAGCTGTCATTAATATTATAATTCTTAAACTCACTGATTTCAATGGCGCAACAATGATGACAAAAGTGTCTCTTAAATGCTAATTATAATATAAAAGGATAAGGCTTGTTCATCTTTACTTGCCTTGCCTGGAATACGCAGTGTGAAGTGATTGCATGGCATCATGACAGAAAATCAAAACCAGCCCTTACAACACATTTCTGTTTGAAATGGTCACCATGTGGTTGACATACAAACTGACAATTGATTATTATGTTGAGAATTGTATGAACGTAATTAAAAAAAAAAAAAAAAGTCACAGACACGTCTGCCATTTTTAGATTCTCTGCAAAGACTTGCAGCCGTTTTCTACTTTTCTTTTTCATGTGTATTAGGGGTGGGGGTCTTAGATGCATTATGATGCAGGATTTGGACGATTCTGAATCGATTTTCTAAATTGTAATTGGTCGTACTTAGAGGTGTGAACCTTCACTGGTCTCACGATTCGATTTGATTGCGATTATCGGGTCAGTCGGGATTTGATACGAAATCTCAATGCATCACGATGCAGCCCATCAATTTTTCCACATTACTTCACATTGCACGCAGATCTGGAAATGTTTAGAAAAATTTAATAAGGTAATTTTTTTTAACGTGATTTCAGTAGTGAAACTGGATTGCATGTCACGGACCACCTGCAATGGCGCCACAGACCACTAGGGGGCAGCGAGACTGCTGTTTGAAAACCTCTGTTATAATCGATTATGGTCTGCCACTGCATCGATGCAGAATTGTTCATGTGATTAATTTCAACACCTCTAGTCGTACTGTTGATTGAAAGCAAAAGGCAGAAAGCAAAGCAAATCAGGTTTCCCAAGTCTGTGATTGTTATTTTTTGGGGGGTTTGCAAATAATATACAATCTGATTATTTCAACGTCTTGTCTTTTGAAACTGCATGCCAAACGTTGACTGCACTGACAGTATTTACTTACTTCTGGAAACTGTCGAGAGGCTCTGTGATTCACACGGCTCGGACATTTCTAATGCAGCGCCAAGTCGAGCACGAGCGTGAAGGCAGAGTTGAGCTCATAAAGATGAGATTTTGCTCGCAAACATTCCAACACACCACAGGGCACACAGTCACACTCACAAAATAACATTCTCACTCACACCTTCTGGGGCCAATTTAGAGTCACCAATTAACCTACATTGCATGCTTTTGGACTGTGGGAGGAAACCGGGGAAAACCCACGCGAAGAGCATGCAAACTCCACACAAACGGCCCTACGGCCGACCCGGGGTTCGAACCCAGGACCACTGCACCACCGTGCCGCCCATTCAGTGCATTTGAATGGGTCAATTATAGTCATAATTCTAGTTTGAATATGAATTTTTCACAGTGTTTGAACATTTGGAAAAAAGATGCATCAAGATAATCATTTTATAATCGCCCTCTGAATCGTTATCGAATCATGAGCTGCCTAGAGATTCCCGTCCCAGTTGTCTAGCAATGCGAGTAAACAAAATGAAACACAAATTATTATTTGAGTCTAACTGATCAAATTTGATGGCAAACGACCTGTTATCTGCGAAACAAAAAGGAAATGGATCTTGTACTTCATTGAGTTTTCAGTCACTAAAACCTCAGCTTCCAGTATTAAGCTAAAAATTCGGCTTCCTAAGATCAAAAAAAGCACCTTGCTTTCGAACGTCATCACTGTGTTGTCGTCAATGAAAAACTCATCTGAGAGTTTGCGTCCTCTGTATTTTTTTTTGTGTGTGTATGTGAGTTTGCAGGGGGAGCAATTGTTACATGAGGCTTGGAACACGTTGGAACTGTGTGGCTCATAGCGGGTTGGAGTGTGTGAGTCAGACGGCCGGTGTGTGTTTGATGGATGGCTTTGCGTGTGTGTGTTCAGCCTCAGGCCTACACATTACACTCAGCCGGTCCCGTCCGATGCCGTTACTTAACCGCTATGATTAAAGCGGCTCTAGTGCCGAAACGCTACGTGGGCCTCGTCGGTGTAAAGGTCGCCCGGGGTGGAGGAGCTTGTTCGCTCGTGAGAGGAACAGAGAGTTTTTTAAGGGTTTCGTGGACATGGTCGTGACGACTGGTCTCAGCTTTAACACTTTCTCATTCTGGGCACGAAACCCTGATGAATGCTCGACGTTCTCCCTCTGGCCAGGCTTTTTGAGTTTTTAGAAGGAGTTTTAAGACGGAGTTTTAAGACCAATGCCAATTTGAATCTGAGAATTAGGTTTGCCGATACATGAGTAGGGGTGGGAATTGATGAGATTGATGAAATCTAGCTAGCGTTAGTGCAGGTGGAAACACTTCTTTATCCATTTGGAATCCAATTGGATATAGAATAAAATGATCTGATAACAAATAATGCATTTTTCTATATTTATATAGAATTCTAACATTATAGAATGGAAAAAAAATATTTTCTGACTAATTGAAAATGAAGAAATACTGAAGTTGTAGTCATTTTTGAGCATTTGGACTCATTTTGGCCCATATCTCATTTTTGACTCATTTCTGGGAGAGAAGTACATTTTTGTCATGAGAGCCTTCCATACGAGAGCCGTGGCACAATAGCGCTGTGGACGGGAATAAATAAATATCAAGTAAACGGTTGTACTGTGAGTAGAACGCTGGTTGTTTTAGTTATTTATCAGCTAAAATATAAATTTTATCTGTAATAAATGGGAAGATTTAACCGAGCTGGAAAGCTTTAGTGAATGTTGGACGTCCTGGTGATAGTCGTGTGCGCTAACAAACACAGTGCAGTTACTTGTGGTTGAAGGTCAGGTCGCAGATAGTGTGACGTAATGTACCGCGATGCAAAATTAGAGAATCGTTAGGAAGAATTGATAACGCTGGAGGTGGCCAATATTTCCAGCAGATATTTTATGAAGCGTTCATTGCATGTTTGAAAGGTCCTGCATGTCCAGAGTCCGAGGTGGGACATTATACGGCCCGCAGCTTCTGTCTTAAAATGTGTGGCGTTATTTTGTGCCACACTTCTGAGCGTGCAGTGGAACATTTGCGAGCCACGTACTACTGCACTTAATAGTATGGTGGTAAGGTGCTCTTATCATACTTTTCTATGTGGTAGTATGCATCTCCGGAAATAGCCAGGGTTGTAGCTTAATGGCTCTCTACGCACTAGGTAGTGCAGATGGAGTGTCACACAGGCCTTGGTACACCACATAGGGGAGGAAGTGACTTTTTCTTAAAATGTTGTGTGCTGCATTCAGAATGCTCCGCCCTCGCTCAACTCTGCTTTCATGCTTGCCTGAGTTGGCTCCGTATTAGAAATGTCCGAGTTATGGCATCACTTTTGTGCCAAAGTTCTGGGTGCGTGGTGGAACTTTTGTGAGCAAAATATCTTGTTTTTATGCATTCGACTCTGCCTGCGCTCATGCTCGACTCTGCCTTCCTCATTTATCGTCATCGGCAGCTATAAGCATGAAAAATATCTCTAAAAGACATCTTTAATAGTATTTACAGAATAATATGCTTCCAAAATATCCAATTAACTGTGATGTCGATTTAAACAAATGTTAGCCAGACTCGAAAAAACCATTACACTCAGTTTTCCTGAATTAACAGGATTAATGAGATGCGTCGTCTTATGTCCCTAAAGCATGAGATACTGGTCCAGCTGATCCTGGAGAAACACTGCAGTGTCCAGCCAATCAGAATAGGAGTTCCTCTTAACAACTGTGCAGTCGACTAACTACTAAGAACACCATCCACATTACTTTAAGACACCAGTGACCAGTAAATCTAATGTAGGACATGTTTGCTTCAGAGAAACATGGCTAAACGAGAGTCTCTCAGGGGTATGAGGTATCTGGTTAATTTAATTTAGGGTGTATTCACACCTGCCTGGTTTAGTTCGCTTAAAACAACCCAAGTTCATTTCCTCCCTTGGTTTGGATCTTTTGGGCAGGTGTGAACACAAGCAGTCGAACAAACAAGCGTACCTAGACCCAGCTGAAGAGGTGGTCTCGCTTCGGTTCCAAACCAACTCTGGCACGGTTAATTTAAGGTGTGAAAGCAGTCCGACCGCAATATGATCCAGTTGCATAAAGCATACCTTTTTGGCTTTAACGGGCTCCTGTCTTTGTCGTGCATTATGGGAAATGATTGATTGAATAACTACACAACACACACAGACGTGTATAGCCAGTGCTAGAGATGAGCCGTGGGTTAATGTGGAGCTCTGGGGAGAGTTCTCCTTCACAGCCATCTTGCAGCATGTCTTTGCTGTTGCTAAATTACTAACATCATATTGTAAAACTGACATTACATCAAACGCTCTTGATGCTCAAACATTTCTGCAAACGTATGTAACTGTATAAACCATATCGCTATAAAGACAAGGAGAACAGCACGCAAACTCTCCATGATTGTGAACTTTCACTTTGGGCTTCCTGCTTTACCCCGCCCCACACGTTTCTGTCCGGTGGTTGAATGATCTTAGCGCACATGTGGTTTTGTTTACAATTTCTGTTTCCACTTGTGAATACATCTTCTAATCTTATTCATTGAGAAAAACTTTTTTTAATTTTTTCCCATTAAATGTTATCCCTATTATTTCAGGAAAGCAGAGAGATTTCTGTATCAACCAAATGCATTATTCTTCCGTACTGATAATTTCTTCCCCCCCAAAACAAAAAACATTAAATAAAGAAATAAATGTTGAAGCTAAACTTGCCAAAGGTATAAAAACGCAACATGTCAGTTGCTGTATTCTTGTTGTGACCAAATCACACAATGACAAGGATCCAAGGGTTGGTTCAAAGATCCATCTTCTTTGTCTCCTTTCATTTTTATTGGCATTTATCATCCATGATATCATCATACATATCAACATTGTATCAGCCAATAATATCGCCACAACAATTTATTAGTCAATAAGGAATGAACATAGAATCAAATGTTAGTTAAGAAGTGAGTATGGGAAAAAAAAGACAAGACGTGACAGTAGGAGAGAGAGGGGGAGAGAGATGGGAGGACAGAGAAAACCTGTGGGGAGCAAGACACGAAGAGGAAAATGGGATGTGAGGGCAGAAAAGAGGAAAGTAGAGGTGAAGAAAGGTGAGATGTGGGCGAATAGTGGAAGAGAGGAGTGGAGAATAGAGGATGAAGAAAGAAGAGATAAGCAGAGAAAAGAGAGAAGGGGAAAAGAGCAAAGCAGAGGAGAAGAGAGGTGAGAAGAGACGAGAGGAACCCGAGAAGAGATGAGAGGAGCGGTTGGAACAGCAGAGGTGGTAAGTAGGAGGAGAAGAATGGAGAGAAGACCGGAACAAGAAGGGAGTGGGGAGGAGAGGAGAGGAGAGGAAAGTGATGGAAGAAGAGAAGAGAGGTGGACAGTGGGAGAGGAGAGGGACCAGAGCACAGAAATGTGGCGGAGAGAGAATGAGCCAAGGAAGTGAAGAAATGATTGGGCAAGATGATGAGGGAGGATAAAATGATGAAAAAAAGAAGAAGAGAAGGTGACGGAGGAGTGGACGGAGGAGTGGAGTTTCATGTTCAAATATAAAACTGTTTGATCAGAAACTGACCTGCAGCTGACCAGAGATATGACATGTGGAACTGAGATTAAGCAACAGATGAAGATGGAGGGATGTGAGGGAAGGACGTAAAGGGCAGTTTTACACACAAATAAATACACAAACACTGCTTCAGGTGAACAATTAGGGCTGGGCGATATGACCTCAAATCAGTATCACGATTTATCATATTTAACCTAGATATGTAACGGTGAATGTTTGGGTTTTTTGTGTTTGTCCTCATCGTTCACTGACAAGGTTTGTACTGTAAATATTCTCAACCATTAAACCTGGAATATGTTTTCTAATAAAAGAGAACGTATATTTCTGATTTTACGGGGACAGTACATGAACACACACTACCTAAAGTTGTAACTGTCAATTTTAATATTTGATCTAATCCTCATGGTCAAGATTATATTGATTAGAGGTTCGGGATGTAGGTTTTGATACATTTTGATTAATTGCCCGGCCTTAAAATGAATGTTAAAACGACAGTTTAGACAAACCAGTGATGCTCCAAGTTTACATCAGAACTTTATCAGAGTAAGACAGAGAAAAAGTGTGTGTGTGTGTGTGTGTGTGAGAGAGAGAGAGAGAATTAGGCATGTTAGAGGGACCCTCCCCCTAAACTGACCTCCTCTCTTCTTCTCTTGTGTCCCGTGTTGGAGGACGGTTAGTGGAGGTTTTGTGTGTGGGTTTAGGTTTTTTTGGGGGAGGTGGGAGACATTCTTCTCCCCCATGCCAGCGTTGCTATGACGAACCCACGGCCTAGGCAACATTAACATGCGCTGAGACGAGGAGGATGAAGGGGAGGAGGAGGAGGGCAGAGCGACTCAGGAGTTTAAAAAAGGACGGAAGGAGAAAAAGAAGGATGAAGAAAAATAAACATACACTCACATATACATCTGTGCATGCAAATGTACACACACACACACAGAGTTATATCTTGCTATCTTTGAGGTCGTTCCTTCCATTGACTCTCAATGACCAAAAGCAAATAAATCCTGCAACTTTTCTATGAAGTATTTTATCTTATAAGGACTGTCCTCACATACAAGAAGTCCTACAAAAAACTCAAAGAGGTCTGATAAAAATCAGTTTTTGTTTGGGCGGGACGGTTTATCAAAAACGAACTGAAATCGATATTCACAACCTCTAATGGACATAATCTTGCCGTGATGGTTATTCTGGTTATTTCAATTATTTCAAAATTCACAAAAGTAACATATACACTCTTTTGATGTTCATCCCATGATCCGAAGGTCACCAGTTCAAGTCCTGGACCACTGAGGTACTCATGCATAAGGTACCGTCCCCAAACACTACTCCGGGCGCTGACCATAGAGCATATTTACAGTACAAACCTGGTCAGTGAACTATGAGGGCAAAAAGTGGTTTAAGTGAGGGATTATCTGTCGTTGTCACCATGGCACACAGTGCACCACAACGAAATGTGACCTCTGCATGTGACCCATCCGTCAAGAAGCAGTGGACGGCTGACACGGACAGCACCTGGGGAGGAGTGCTTGGGGACGGTACCTTGCTCGTAAGCTCCATATTATACATTCTTTCAACAAGTTAAAACAAGTCTATGAGCTCCGCTAAACATGTCTCTGAAGTAGTTTGCTGTAAACACCTCTCAGATTAGGCATTTTCACCTGCTTTTTGCTCCTCTATTTCAGTCCCTTTCAGAACAGGCTGTTTCTCATTAGTATTCCTAAATGCAAATGAGCTGCTGCTGCCCACGTCACCAGTCTGGAACTGGGGTGTAGACAGCATGGCGAGAGTTCACCTCACATGAAAATAATCAACATGTCTGCTGCTAACAGACCATCACATACAGCCGTACATGTTCAACACAGCACTCCGCCGGCACACTTCTTCACTGTGATTTCTACACCAGCGCTTGGGAGAAAACATGGCGGATCAGGAAGCGCTAGCAGTTCTACCTGGTGGACGGAGCTTCTCAGATAGGAGGCTGGAGTTATTCAAATGTCACCCACTGTGATGTAGAGGTAGGGGAGAAATCTAAACGGCTCATTTAAGCACACGATTTCTGACATTTGTAAATTAATACCAACACAATTGACCATTTTTTAAAATCAAACTTACAGTGTGTTTATACTCACATGGATGCCCAAAGAGCAGAAAAAAGTGATTTTTTTCATAATATGGGGCCTTTAAGAGCTAAGTCATCGTTTTTTATCTAGTTATGTTTTTGGTGTGTACCCGTACATAATCTGTGTGTGTGTGTGTATAACCCTGTTCTGCCATGGATTACCTCACAGATTTAACTCCTAATCTCTAATTGAGTCCCTCAGAGCCAAATTGTTGCAGTTTCCCCTGTTCGATCTGATAAGTAGTTTGGACAGCTTACAGCAGGCAGCGTAACCAGTCGGTTTTTCTAATTCTGCAGGAACTTGGAGCCAAAATCCCCAGCACGCCTTAACAAGTTTTAGCCGTACCAATTAATTAAAGAGATCAGTGTTAACGATCATGCCGAGCAATCGGCCACAGATTTGCAGCAAATTACTCTTGAACTCTGAAAGGTGTTTTAGTAACACAGCATGAAGCCTTCAGTTTTAGAAAAGTAACAGAAATCCACATGGAAGAAACAAATTTAAACATTTAAGGTAGGGCTGCAAATAACGATTATTTTGATAATTAATCTGACGATGACTTTTTCCAATTAACCATTTATAATTCGGATTAAAAGAAAGAAATTTATTTAGTTTCTAGCATTTTTTAAAAACCGAACTCTCTTTTTCTATTTTATATTTATTTTTTATTCTCTATCATTATAAAATGGAAAAAAATACCTTTTGATTAATTGAAAATGAAGAAATAAGTTTTGGCCATTTTTATCCAATTTCAGCTTTGGTCAGCTTGCTGCCCACACATTAGTGGGTAGCCACTGTACTTATGTGTATAATAACGTAGACCCAACTAATCGATTATTTAATTAGGTGCCAACTATTTTAATAGTTTATTTTAATCGATTAGCTGTTGCAGCCCTATTTTAAGCTTTAATACAGAGAATGAGAGACATTTCCTTTACTGGATATGATGTGGTGGTTATTAAAATAAGTTGCCAAGTCCTTGTCCTCTTTGAGTCATGTTGTGACAAGTGGGAAAAAAATTATTATTCATGTTATTAGTCACATAGTCCATCACTCTGGAGCATCTTCTGATTTCTGCCTCACTGTTTCCCTAATAATGGATGGGTTTCTCTGGTGATTTGGAACTTCATCTTCTTTTTGGCCGAATTATGCAGAAGTTTTCATTCTTCAGACTCTAGAAGCCCAGTCTGGAAGCTAACATTAAGTATCTGGCAGCAGAAGCTCCCTCAACTGTTCAAAATAGCTGCAGGATCTGCGGGTTTGTGACCTTGCTGGACGGCTGGAAGGCAGTTTTGGCTGACGTCGTTTTCTTTCTGAACGTAACAATTCCAGTAGCAATCCCAGTATTTTTAAAAAAGTAATATATAAGGTATGAGACAAAATATAGACCAAATATTACAATAAAAATTGCAGTTTTCAATATTTTAAATGAAGAGATTTGTGTTAATCTCTAAAAGAAAAGGAATGTAGGAAAATCTATATTTGTTGAAGATTAAGAAAAAGTTGCTGGGCTGCTAGAAAGCACTTTTTTAAAAAGCTGAACTTTATAATGAAGTGGCAGCCCTCTATCTCAGTATTTTTTATTTATATGTATACATATATATATATATAGAGAGAGAGAGAGAGAGGAGTAAATAGCAGGTGAAAATGCCTAATCTCAAGAAAAGATGTCGTAGGCCAAGAAAAATATCTCAAAGGCACAGACGAAAACTGGTTAGAATTGTCACAGTCAAACCACAGACCACCTCCAGAGAGCTACAACAACATCTGGCTGCTGATGGTGTCATTGTACACTGTCGCTCCACAGTCAAGCACTTTGCACCAGGAACAGCTCAGTGGAAGGGTGATGCATAAGAAACCATGAGGGTATGCAAGAGCATCTGGACAAGTCAGAAATATTCTGGAAAAAAATACGTGGACCAGATGGAGACCAGATAGAGCCCCTGTTGGTCATAAACAGAGGCGCTATGCATGGTGAAAAAAATACACAGCATGTGTAGCTTGGATTCCACCCCAATTTGGGGTCCCCAAATTTATGCACCTGCCTATTTTTGCTGTTTCTATAAGTTATCAATATTTAAAAATTAAGTTGCTGCCTCTCAAGCTTAGCAGTTATGAATGTCTGATTATATTTTTTATCAGGGGTGCCCAAATTTTTGCATAAGACTGTATATATTAGGGATGCACGGAAAATTCTGCCTCCGACAATTTTCGGCTGCAGAATGGCCAAAAGTGAATTTTGGTTTTTCGGCCAAAAGACTTTAAACACAGCCCGAAATGAGATGTTGTGATGTATGCTATTCAGGGTGGAAAGTAGAACATTTTTATTTAAATTTATTTTTATTTTATACTGTGCATTGTTGGAATGTCAGCATTCAGTGCTAAATAAATATTTTCAATTGATTTATTCTTTGAAGCATGAATATTAATTTATGCAATTGCGAAGCCTTGACTTTAGTGAGGTAAGTACACACAGTCCCAGCCATAACAACAATGCTACAAAAAATTGGCCAAATAATTTCTTTCGGTTTTCGGCTAAACATTTCATTTCAGTGCATCCCTAATATACAGTATGTATGTATATATATTACTGAATCAGTTTTATTACATATATTATATATTATATATACGTATAGTATATGACAGTGTAACCCACTTAAAACCGTTTTCATAACGATTCTGACATTCAGCAATGATTTCTTATTTTAGATTTGGTAATAACAGAATCTACAACTGCTGAACGGCTCTTTTACACAAATTTAATTGAATGCATGTTTCCACAAAGCATTTTTCTTCAATTCTAGAATTGTATAATATTACACTTTTTAAAAAATCTCTTGACTTTCTTTAGAACAAATTTAAGCAACAAACTAAGAAGCAAATCCTGTTAAATGAGGCCCAACATTCCTTAGACATAAAATTCTCTAAAGAATTACACAAGATGATATGCAAAGTAAAATATTCATTTTTGTGCTGTAAAAAGGTCTTAAATTACTGTTTGAATGTTTTCTTTCGTAAAATATATACTTTGTATCAACCTATATCTCTTCTGTTAAAGTTTTTAACAAGTTAAACAGGTCTATGAGCTCCACTAAACATGTCTGAAGTAGTTTGCTGAAAATACCTCTTTTCTTCACAAGGACTGTTCCTGTGGCCTTCCATTTCCTAACTCCATTTCTGACTGTTGAGACAGACAGTCCAAACCTTTGTGATAATCTCTTGTACCCTTCTCCTAATTCATAAAAATGCATGATCTTAGTTTTTAAGTCAGTAGAGAGTTCTTTAAAGGCTCCCATGTTGCCACTCTCTAAGAGGAAACCAAGGACAAGTACCACTGCTTAATTTATATATGTTAAACCATTTTTTTTGGATTAGTTTGCAGCTGGTCTTTGTAGTTTAAGGTCTAATGAGCTAATCAAAGCAATTTAGTGCTGCAAATTGTCAGTATTAAATGACTGCAGGTCTTCAATGTAATGTCTAGTGACAGGGTGCTTGCCCAAACTTTTGCAAAATCCCATTTTCAAACTTTATTTGATTTCCTTACAACTCAATAATGCTACATTGAGAATTTTGGTCTGTCGCTTATCCCTTGTCTATGGCTACGTTCACACTGCCATGCTGAAGTGACTCAAATCAGATTTTTTGCCTTAATCTGACACAGATCTGATCTTTTCAGGGCTGTGTGGACACACGCAAATCACATTTGTGCCACTTTCATATGTGGTACTAAATCTCATACGTATCCGATTCGCGGCCATGCGACCTGAATGTGAATGCTCAGATTGGAATTCATGTGGCTTTTTGCTTATATGCATGCACTGACATCATCAGTCTGCACCGGCAGCACGGGAAGGTAAAAATGGAGAGGAAGGCTGCGATAACAGTCAGTGGAAGGATGGAGGATTGATTCACTGTTTATGCGTCCTCCAGAGCAAAGTGCAATACATGCATGAGCTACTAACGCCTCGGTTTTTAATGCCAAGAGTCGTCCCGCAGATATGACGTTTTTTGTTGTTGGTGACGCAGTTGACCCGTATAAAAACGTATCAGTGTGCGCATGCATGACGTTTCGGCGGACCAATGCGTTCACATTACAGTCAGATACAGGTCACTTGTAGTTGTGAATGTGAACCGTCAAGATAGACAAATCCGATCTGAGCAAAAATCGGAATTGAACGATGTGGCTGGCAGTGTGAACGTAGCCTATATGTCTCTAGAAAAAAAACATCTTGCTGTGATCTTCTCTTATGACGACAGAGCTAATTATCATGCAACCTTGCAAACTTTTGCATAAGACTGTATATATATATATATATATATATATATATATGTGTATACATATATTTGTGTGTATATAACAGGGAATGTTGTGATGTGATCAATTCAACATTTAAACGTTTACATTTAAAAAAGAAATAAACGGCTTTTACCTACACACCGTTAGGTACGTATACATACAAATTTCTTAAGAATGGTTGGTGAATGAGGACATGTTTATTAAGCATGAATCACAGCCCGACTTATATGACAGCTGATGTACTGTCTCGTAATTATTAAGTGGTAATAATTTGTCTCATAAATTAAACAGATTAAAATGTGATTTGTACTTTGTTGTAGATGCTCAGCTCTCAGTTTGCTGAGAAGCGTTTCTCACTGTCAGGTCGGTCTGGTTCCTGGTCCTGGTCCAGAGGGAGAAATGGCCATTCAGTTGGTAGAGTTTATTGAGATCTGCAGTGCTGACATTTACATGACGGGTCGATGGCAGCGATTAATATGATACGATGAATCTTGGTGTGTGTTAGATCGATGGTGGGAGTGTGATACCACGGAGCCAGCGGGTTCCCTGACGATCACCAGAGCTGGGAGCCCAAATTCTCATTTGCAGTCAGAGTTTTCACACTCGCTTTCACATTAAACAGGGACGTTCGGCTAATCAGCCTCATTAGCGGAGGCGCTGCGCTGTAATGGCAGCATCGATTCTGCATGGAAGTCAGTCCTGTCTGCGCTTTGGGTGAAGGTGTTTTGGAGGTCTGACATGTTGGTGGGTTAATCTAGGTCTGAGAGATTAATAATCATAAAGATAATACAGATATGAGTTCTATATTAGAGTTATCAGCTAGAAAAAATAATCTTACTTTAGCAGCAACTGCTATCACAAATGGATACAATGGATTTAAAAAGTCTGCAATGTAAAAAATTACCTCAAGATTATTTCACAACTTATATTCCACCTTTAATGTGTCCAATTTTCAGGGTGGAAAACAAAAAATTAGGTGACAAAAATGAATATATTTACATTATACAGTAGATAATATACACTATATTTTTATATATATATATATATATATACACATATATAAATAATATATTTCTTATATTGTATTGGTATTATTTAATATATTATACAATATATTATATGATATTATATATGATGTATATTTTCTAATCAATATTTTGAAATTCCTGTATACAAATATATGTATTATAATATAACAATTATAATTTCACTATTTTTTTTTTTTACAATAAATAACATTATATATTTATAACATATTATCTTTTATATTTTCTATCATTTTCAGATGCCTGGAACACATGAGTTTCATCTTCCTTCAATTATTATACATTTTTACCACTGATATATCATTTTCCAAATAAATGATAAATATGCATATTTATTTAGCATTGTCATCTGGCTAACTTCTTTTTCCCGATCCCGTTAGCGTTCCTCCTCCCCAACTCCTCTCCAGCGTGTTTACTTGCGTGGCTGTGTGTTCCGTCTAAATGAGGACGGCATTAGTGGAGGCAGTGCTGGCTTAAACGTCTTGACTGAAAGATGAAAGTGTGAACAAAAACAGGATTCTCACGCTGCACTGCAACTGATGCTGGTGGATGAGAAGGTGTGGGAGCTGCTGCAGGTTTATATCTTCCCATCTGAAGTTGGAAGCTTAATGACTTGCCTGAATCCTCCACAAAAAATACACACATACACAAAACACCCACAAGTGCTTTGCCTGCGTGTTTTTCACTTGAAGTTAGTGGGAATGCTTCTGGATGTACTTTTCTTTTCCAGTGTAAAGTACTTTAGAACTTTAACCTCTTTACGGCTCTTAAGTGTTATCAATATTATTGACATTCATTCTACTTGACTACAATTATAATGAAGACACACATACTGCATAATGTAAATGTTAAAAATGTAAAGTTGTATATCAAAATCAGAGTTATTTGTAATGTAAAAATCACAAGAAATTTGTTTCCAGTTGTTAGTGTTTCTCTACGCAAATATAGACCACATGGATACATGAAATGCAAGACAGTGTACATACAGTACATGTATGAAATCCATAATGTAAAATCCATATATATATATATATATATATATATATGTACAGTACTATTACAAAGTTTTTAGGCAGGTGTGAAAAAATGCTGTAAACAAAGAATGCTTTCAGAAATATAATTAATGATTGTTTATTTTTATCAATTTACAAAATGCAAAGTGAAGCGAACAAAAGAAAAATTTAAATCAAATCAATATTTGGTTTTACTACCTTTTGCCTTCAAACCAGCATCAATTCATATAGGTACACTTGCTCAAAGTCAGGGATTTTGTAGGATTATAGTCATTATATTATTTTGTAGGATTATAGGATTATAGATCTGTGGTTAGTTCTCCAAGATGTTTGGAACAACCTACCAGCCGAGTTCCTTCAAAAACTGTGTGCAAGTGTACCTAGAAGAATTGATGCTGTTTTGAAGGCAAAGGGTGGTCACACCAAATATTGATTTGATTTAAATTTCTCTTTTGTTCATTCACTTCATTTTGTTGACTGATAAAATAAATGATTAACACACTTCCATTTTTTGAAAGCATTCTTTGTTTTACAACATTTTCTGCCTTTCAACTTTTTGCACAGTACTGTATACAGTATATATATATATATAGAGAGAGAGAGAGAGACACTGTATATATAATATACATATAATAAATATGATATATACAGTAGTATAGTACATAATACTTTATAAACCGTACATGAAAAGTAAGTATTTGTCATTGTGAACACACAATGAAATGTGATTTCTGCATTTGACGCATCCGTGAAGGAGCAGTTGGCAGCTGACATGGGCAGCGCCTGGGAAGCATTGCTTGGGGACGGTACCTTGCTCATGAGTAAATTAGTGATACTGTTGTCGTTTCAGTTGAAGACAGCAACCTTCAGATCCAGAGGCGAACACCCTAACCGTTGAGCTACCATCTGTCCAGAGTAGTTAAGACCGTGTAAGACCATATCTACATTTGACTTAATATATTCATAGGGAAACCATCTGAAGCTAAGTACCTCAGTGGTACCTTCTGATCATGGGGCGGGGTTATATATATATATATATATATATATATATATATATATACAGTGTGCCCACAATTTGGTCGTATCATGGTTTTTGGGCCACGGTACCGGTACATTTGGTACATTCCTAGTGATTTCTCTCTAACATTATGAAACTGAAAAAACAAATCTGGTCAATTGAAAATGAGGAAATACTGTAGTTGTGGGTCATTTTGAACCGAGTTAGTGGTGTAACGGTTAGGGTATTCGCCCTGTGAACGGAAGGTTGCTGCTTCGAATTCCGGACTAGTAAAAGTACTGCTGAGATATTCATGTCAGCTGCCCACTGCTCCATCAAGGATGGGTCAAATGCAGAGGTCACATACACTGTGTGCTGTGTTGTGTTCACAAAAGTTACAAATCAATAGCTTTTACTTTCCCTTTTTTTTTAAATAGAACAGAGCGTGGCTTCATTTTTTTTGCATAGCGTCCATCATCCCATTTCCATGTGAGTTTTGCATTTAAAATTTGAAAAACCCTTTCGTTCTCTGTCCTATCCTGCTAATGGCATTTAGCTTAATTAATAAAATCTTCAGAGATAATGACATAAGTCTAGTTTGACTTAATAATATAAAATCACAACAGACTGTTGTTTCTGCATGATATTGATCTGCATGATCATTTATTTTAACCTTGGACTTGACCTAACCTTTTAACCTTGACCTATGGTCAACATTTACCAAAATGTGGTTATGGCCAAAAGTTCAGAACTCGCTTTTTTGACTCAGTTTAGGAGGTCCTACATATAGTACATACCTACGCATCCAAACACACACACACACACACACACACACACAAACTATCATATATAATCACATATACGCCCAGAGACACATTTTCACACATGCACACACACCCCTTGTTGTCTCCAGGCTGGGTATTTTGAGTATTCCAGGCCTGTCAGGGGTGTGTCAAGGGGACACATGAATAGAATATTATATTTCACATGACATGTGGCGGAGTTGGCTTGTGAACACACACTGCTGAGGGTGTGTAGCTTTATGTGTGTGTGATACAGTAGTTGCTGCTAAAAGTGAATTAAAATACCCTTCATTCTGTCATTTCCATACTGAATACTGGATTACCGTTTCATATATCCAAAATGTTATAACTCCGAACGTGGAGTCGGAATGGGGACTTAGAGAAGGAATTTAAACCCTTGCACAAGCAATTAGACGTCTAATTAAATCAGATGTTTTACTGATACTACTCATCGAAGATATTTTCTCTCCTCTCAATGATGCCACAGCAGAGCGATGGAGCGATGAGAGAGAAGAGAGAGTTTTCAGGCCTATGCATATTAAAGAGGGCAAATACACACTCAAGGAGACACGCACACACACACACATAAACACACACACGTACATCAGTACTGCCTGTGGCTGTGCCACGCCGGCCGGGTGTGTGGGTGTGAGGCTCGGCTCAGGCGACGCTCCCCTCTGTGTGAAAGTGTGTAAAAGTGTGTTTATGTACTGTTAGTGGGAGTAGAGGGTGTGAGTCAGCTCTGAGTCACTCTATAGAAGTAAGCGCAGAGGTACGTCTCTCTCTCTCTCTCTCTCTCTGCAGTATAGAGAGAGCGTCCAACAAAGAGGCACGAACGCTCACACACACACACACACACACACACTCTCAGCCTCATTTTAATTTGAGATGCTCAGGAGTATGATACAGACAGGAGACAGTTATACAACCTGCTTTATACTGGGAAAGATCAAAACTTCTTATCGACAAGAGAAAAACAGAAGGAGAGAGAGAGAAGGAAAGAAGAGGCGATGAAAAGAGAGGACAAGAGAAGGTGCAAAGAAAGGAAGGAAGAAAGGAAAGAAGGAAAGAAGTGAGATGAAAAGACTGGAGGAGAGGAGAAAGGCAAAGAAAGGAAGGAAGGGGTAATAAGAAGACAGCAGAAGGAAAAAGTGAAGATATGTGAGAAAGGGAAAGAAAGAAAGAAAAGAAAGGAAGGAAAGCACGAAAGAAAAGAAAAGAAAGAAAGGGAGATGAGAACAGACAGGAGGAGGAATAATTGGAGATGAATGAAAAGGAAAGAAAAGAAAAGATGTGAGATGAAAGGACAGGATGACAAAAGAAAGGCATGAAAAAAGAGAGGACAAGAGAAGGTGCAAAGAAAAGGGAAGGAAGAAAGGAAAGAGAAGGAAAAGAAGTGAGATGAAAAGACTGGGAGGGAGAGGAGAAAGGCAAAAGAAAAGGAAGGAAGGGGGTAATAAAGAAGACAGCAGAAGAAAAAGGTAGAATATGTGAAGGAAAGAAAGAAAGAAAGAAAGAAAAGGGAGATGAACAGACAGGAGGAGAGATAATTGGAGATGAATGAGAAAAGGAAAGAAAGAAAGATGTGAGATGAAAGGACAGGATGACAAAAGAAAGGCATGAAAAAAGACAGGAGGAGAGAAGAAATGCATGGGAAAGGGAAAGGAAGGAAGGAGGGAAGGGAGGGATGGGTGATACAAAGACCGCAGAAAAGAATAAAGAAAGCAGGGAAAGAATAAAGAAAGCAAGGAATGGGAGATGCTGAGAAGAAAAGGAAGAAAGGGTGAGAAAGAACCTGAGATGACAAGACAGGAAAAGAGACCAAAGGTGACATGAGAAAGTGAAAAAAAAGAAAAGACGTAAGGAAGAAATAAAGAAAGAAAAAAGAAAGAAAGATGAAGGAAGAATGATGGAATGAAAGAAGGAAGGAATGAAAGCAAGGAAGGCAGGCAGAATAAAATGAAGAAAGGATGGGGTTATGAGATGACAGCAGAAGAGAGATGAGTGAGAGGGAAGAAAGGAAGGAAAGAAAGAAAGATAGAACGAAAGAAACAGTTTAGATGAAAAGACAGGCGGAGAGAGGAAATGAGATGCCTGAAAAAAGGAGGAAGGGGTAATGAGTGAGAAAGAAATGAAAAAGTAGAGAGAGTGATTGAAGTAAGGAAAGAAATGAAGGCAGGAAGAATAAAAGAAAGAAAGATGGCATGATGAGAAGACAGCAGAAGAGAAGAGAGAAGATGAGTGGGAAAGGGAAAGAAAGAAAGGGAAAAAGAAATAAAGACTAAGACCAAAGAAAGAGAGACTGATGGAGAGAAGAGAACAGAGAAGAGAAATGGATAAGGCACAGGAGGAGAGGACTGATATAAGAGTGGTTCAAACCAGTCCGTCTCATTTGGAGCTGAAACCACACACCACATTACACAGTCCTAGACTATCCGCAACACACGCACACGCACACACACACACCTGGTGAATATGATTTCCAACCTGTGGACCCTCTCCTTTAAGCAGCTTCCACATCTAATCAGTATTTGATTAAAGACTATTCCATCCGGATTACTCTCTCTCTCTCACACGCACATTCTCTCAAGTTTCAGCAGGGAGATTCTGTCACGGTGTCGTGACACTGAGTCACTATGTGAGAGTTCATTGCCATGATTTGTGCTGGATGTGTGTGTTGGTGTGTGTGTGTTTGTGTGCACACAATATCAGCATTTCATATCAATACGAGTAAGCCTGCCCTCGTTAATAGCAGCGTTCGACACACTCCTAAGGTCTCCCTTAACTTCACCATGGACACCGCGCACTTAGTCTGTCGCTACGGCAACTGTCCGCACTGCCGCCACGTCTCTATGGTGGTGGATGCTAACGGTAGATTTGCCAAACCAGTTAGCCAATGTAGCTAGCATTAATTCAACTAAAACTTGACTATAATGTAAAAGCTTGTAAGCGTTAGGCTGTTGTTTGGGGATGAAACATCACTCGCTTATTGAAAGTCAACTCTAAAAGACTAAACGTTTCTAAAACTTCTTTCTGCTTGCTAACTCTAGTGCTAGTGCGCCTGTGAGAAACACAGTGTCATGCTAGCATCAAGTGCTAGCACAGTAAGTTTTTGGAAGCTGTTAGCTTTTGTGCAAACTAGTGGTACTTTAATGGTTCCTCCTGTGATGAGAAGGTTCCTGGTTCAAATCCCTGACCGGTAAAAGTACCAGTGAGGTACCTGTGAGCAAGACGTGATTCTCAAGCACTGAGGACAGTGCTAGTTTTACAGTGTTCATGAAAAGGTGTTCATTTTGTTAACTACTTTAGATTTAGTCTTAATCTTTACAGGTAAATGTTTATTAGTTTTAGTCTATTTCTATCTATAGTAGTTTTGGTTGGTTGCCAAAAAGCTGTTAAATTTTAGTCGACATTTAGTCATGTTTTAGAAAACTTTAATTGTATGTGATTTCACATGGAAAGCTGAAAGGCTGTAAATGCTGTCTTTAAACAGCTAGCCAGCTGAAGTTAACTAACATAACACATTAAATTATGTGGAATACACCGAGCACCTTTGCATTTGACCAATTTTTGAAGGAGCAGTGGGCAGCACCCAGGGAGCAGTGCTTGAAGACAGTACCTTGCTCATAAGCAGTGTTGTATAGTAACGAAGTAATAATACTTCACTGCTGTACTCAAGTATGCTTTGGGAGTATCTGTACTTGAGTTTTTTTGTCAACTTTCACTTTTACTTCACTACATTTCCTAATTTAATTGCATACATTTTACTCCGATACATTTTCAGCGTGGAGTGTCGTTACTCGTTACAAAAAAATCAAATTAGATTTGGTGTTTTCTCTGCCGCTCTTAGTTTAGGTGACTGCAACAAAAGCTTGAGGAACCTGACTTGTCATTGGTCTGTGAATCACGTACTGCGACATGCACACGTATGGTGTTGGTGTTCTTTAAATTCTTAAGGCTTTGAAGACATTGTTTATATTTCAAGGTGCCAGATAAGCTTCAAAGTAAGCTTCATAGTTTAGTTCAAAAATTCTGACAGTTTTTTTTTTTTTAGCCTACTCCTGTTTAGGTTTTTAAAGCCATGTTTTTGAAGCGTGTGATTTGGCAAAATCTTTCTTTACCATGCTTTAAAATGTGGAGTAAACGTTCTAATATTAAATTGAGACAGCGGCATGGATTAAAGCTTTCCGTCGCTATGAAGCATTTCCGTCAACTGAGTGCACTAAAGGTTAATAATGAGATTGATGCAGATCCGAAGGAAAAAAAATGGGAGCAGCCAAAGTTCTGGAAAGGCTGTCTTTTTCTTTGGTTTAATTACGATTTAATTATTCTCTCTTCGGCAGTTCGCTTAAACATTGACGGCTGCGGAGTAGCCTACAGGCTGCAAGCTATTCCTGACGCTTGTTTAAGATGCCAAACTTCATAGTAAGGACAAAATAATCCCCCAGCGGTGTGTCATGAAGTGTCTCATTCGCTAATTGTAGCTAAAAAAGGTCGGAAAACAGTGGAGAAAATCCATTGCTTAAATAGATAAAGAAGCCAAAACTCCGAAGCTCAAGGACGGTGGCTCCAGTGTCGCAAGTGCTGTGAGAGCTTATGCTCTGTTAAAAATAAATAAATACCAGCATGGCCGAGGTGGTATGGGCCCGCGACACGGAGCATTTGGTTAAAAAAAATAAATAAATAAAAAATTCAGTCAGATGAATTTTTTTTTTTTTGCTTTTATCCATGACAGCGTTCTGTTATTAACATTGACTTGCACTTGTACTTTCATTACTCAAGTACAGTTAGTTATAGATTATTTGTAATACTTAAGTACAGTAAATACTAGATACTTTAAGACTTTTACTTGAGTGGAATTCTAGTTGGTGACTTGAACGTTTATCAAAGTAAATTTTTGTGAGGGTATCTGTACTTATACTTAAGTGTGACTTTCGGGTACTTTATACAAGACTGCTTTTAAGTACTTCAGTGGCTATAAGCAGGCTTAGCCATAAACAGTATAAAATCTTGCTACAACTTAAGTGCCATTGCAGTATGGTTTAGGTACGCCATGGTTCCTGTATAATCTGTGTATGAACGCACAGATTTGGTTAACCACCAATAACGGTCGCTTCTAGGTCACAACACTTGCGCCAAAAGTAAAACCAAAATGGTTTTCCATTTTTTTTCATTTTTCATTTGAGCACTAAAAAGGCGATCAGGTGCAGCACGGTAGTGCAGTCAATAGCAAGAACTTCCTGGGTTGGATCCCCGGGTCGTCCATAGGGCCTTTTTATGTGGAGTCTGTGTGCTCTCCCTGTGTTTGCGTAGATCTTCTCTGGGTGTCACGGTTTCCTCCCACAGTGTTTTTGGTGAGTGTGTGTGCGAGTGTGTGTGTGGGTTCCTGACTCGCACCCAAAGTCCCGAGATGGGCTCTGGTCCCCGTTACCCTGATGGGGAGTAAGTGGTTTAGATAATGAATAAATGAATGAATGGGAAATCAGAAAATGATATTCATTTTTTCTTTTTGGTTAGAAAACAGGGTCCTAACAGCGCAGGTACGGTTTGCTGGGGAAAACTCGCCACAGCTCTAAACATACAGCTGCTCTTCAAGACTGCCTTCTTGTGTGTGTGCGTGAGCGTGC
The DNA here is from genome assembly GCA_032718565.1 of Distichodus sexfasciatus. Taxonomy (NCBI): domain Eukaryota; kingdom Metazoa; phylum Chordata; class Actinopteri; order Characiformes; family Distichodontidae; genus Distichodus; species Distichodus sexfasciatus. Next base: position 1,334,636 of record JAVGVS010000046.1, read on the forward strand.
GTGTGTGTGTGGTTATTTGCTGTTTATGTCTCTTCTTTGTGTTCTATTCAGTATTCTAGTGTTGCTGGAGTCCGGCTCCTTTGACAGTGATAAATGATGCCGATTAGCAGTGGCCTTTTGCTCTCCCTCTCTTTCTTTCTCTCTCTCTTTTTCTCACCCACACTTTTCCCTCCCATGCCTACATCCACCCGGCTACCAGCCACAATTAAGTCTGGCTTAACTGTCCTGCTCGCTTCTAAACAGGCACAGCAAACGCTCACCGCATTAACGGAAGACACTAATCACCGTAAACCCACTGATCATCAGCAGCGTTGGGTTAGAATCAAATTAACACTCAGCAGGCACACAAAACAACCATCAACCTGGCCAAACAGCCATTTGTTGCCAGGTCAAGCATTGTTTAGGGACGGTGGCTAATGAGAAACTGTGTGTTATCTGTTTTAGTGCAGTCTTCGCTTTAATGGATGGCGTTGGAAGCTAAGTTTGTTTCTTCCAGGAGTGCTTCAGTGTTACACAGCCATTAGGTTGTAGAGATCCTTTCTTGTGATGGGTACACACACACAGTTTAATCTCTGAAAGGGTCTGTGAGCTCATAAATGGAGCATATAACCATGGTTCAAATTTCGGGGAGTATTTGATCAAGACCCAGACCCCGCAAAGAGACAAAAACAACAGTTTGGTGGGTTGAAATATTCAATATATACTTGTTACTAATACAAGTCCTCTTCTTTTCTCACCACATAGGAACATTCTCGTGTGGGTCACGCTTTTAGACAGCTCAGTGTGGACCGTACCATTTCTTAGCCTCTACATCGTTACCAGAAGCAGCAACTTGTTCATTCATTTTCATCCAGTGACTTGCTGGTTGGTATTGTCAGTCATGGTAGTATTTGACATGTGTTGGTAAATGTAAGTAGGCAGCAGAAGTCAGGCTTGTTGAAAATGTCACATTTTCATCTACATCTACAAGTTGAATTATTCACTCTTGTCTTTCATAGGGTGCTGCAGTCAACGTTAGGGCTGTGCAAAAAAATCGATATATCAATATATCACGATATTTCCTTTCACAATATACTATATCGATTTCTAGCCGCAAAAATCAATATTTCCGAGGGTGAGAATCATGCACCACAAGCAGCCTCAGATAACTGACTGGGCACTTTAATTTCTTATTTCAATCTTATTCACTTTATCTTAACGTTTTGGTGTCCACTAGTTCAGTGTGTTAAAATGCAAAGACAATAAAATTAAAATTCAGTTCTGAGTGATGTTGTTTTGGCTGAATTATTAATGTAATGTGATTGATTAAGACCTCCTAGATCGTACACAGCAACTTGCATTTCAGCTCTGTTTTTACACTTTTTTAATGAACTGTAGAATATCGCAATATATCGTGATATAATCATATCGTGACCCATGTATTGTGATACATATCACATTGTGTGTATTGTGATACACGTCACATGTCATTGTGAACACACAACAATGCTCAACACACAGTGCACCACAACGAAATGTGACCTCTGCATTTAACCCATCCGTGAAGGAGCAGTGGGCAGCTAACAAGCAGTGCTTGGGGACGGTACCTTGCTCATGAGTACCTCAGTGGTAACTTTACCGGCCCTGTAAACACCCAACCGTTACGCCAACAACTGCCCTCGTCAGCTAAGATAGACAGATAGTCCTCTAGTTAAACCAGGCTTACTTTTTGGTGAGGTAAAAATCCATCATGTTTTTTTTTCGAAAGAGATGAACTTACCCTTTTTTTCATGAGTAAATTGAATCAAAACATTTTGTGACATTTAGCTGGTCTCGGAAAGTTGAACCACCAATAGAACTAGACTACTGTAAAGCACTTCTTGCAGGACGGTCGAAAACAAGACAAGAGAAAGATTATAACTCAACATGCAGCAGCAAGAACACACTTGTACCTGGAACTGAGCATATTGCTCAGAGGCTTATTAACTTAAATTTTTTCATAACTTTTCTTAATGTTTTCTTCTTTGCATTCTTATTAAGTGAAAGTGAGTGATTATTTGTCATTGTAAACACAGCACAGCACAGCACACAGTGCACCACAACGAAATGTGACCTTTGCAGTTCACCCATCCGTGAAGGAGCAGTGGGCAGTGCCGTGGGCAGCGCCTGGGGAGTAGTGTTTGGGGACGCTACCTTGTCTAAGTACATTCTTACCACTCAATGGTAACTTTACCGGTCCTGGATTCGAACCTGCAACCTTCTGATCGGGGGGGAACAGCCTACCGTTACGCCTCCAACTTCCCCATCATTTTATTATTGATTGATTATTATTTTTAATATTTATTTTTGATATTTAAAAATCATTCATCCAGTCATAACACAAAGAGTAAATCAAGGCAATAATCAAACAATAATATAAATATGAATAAAATATTTAGGTAAAAGTACTTATAAGGCACTTATAAATAAGCCAAGGATTATTGTATAATATTATTATTATTATTGACTTTATTTTGTTTTTACTCTTATTGTTTTTACTATTTTTGTACTCTCTGTAAAGCACTTTGAGCTGCATTCAGGTGTATGAAATTTGCTGTATAAATTATTTTTATTTTTATTTTTACTTTAATTTTAAAACTCTTTTTCTAAATCTAAGATTAATTCCAATCTTTTTCTAAACCTTAATAACATAATAACTTAAAATGTACAGTTACACTTATTTTATTAGTATTTTACTCCATGGAAGAAACTTTAATGTCTCCCAGAAGACTTTTTGCTACTTTTAATTCTAACTTTGTAAGGACATCTGGTGCCCCACAGTGATCTCTACACACACGCACACATCATGGTCTGAGACGGGCCTTATCCTAGCAGAACAGTTGCAGGGGGAGCGGGGAGGAGATATGGAGGTATTAAACAGACCGACAAGAATGCCAACGGCTGACAAATGCCGTCTGTTAGTGTGTGTGTGTGTGTGTGCACTGTGGATATGTGTGTGTGTGTGTGTTTGTGCATCAACGCATTTGTGCGTGCCTAACACAGTTGGGCCACAGTGACTGATGTCTTTTGTGAAAGCGAGTGGCCGATTTAGGAGCCCCTCTCTCTTCCTCTCCCTCTTGTATGTGCCCCTTCCTAACTGTTCCACACGCATCAATTCATCCCCTTCTCTAAGCCTCGTGCTTTGGGAAGCGGCGTAATTTGATTTATGTGCGTTTTCAGGAGCTTGCTGTAACTGGGGGCTGTGCGAAAAAATCGTTGCTTATGGGGTTTGGTGTATATCTGGGTACGAGCTGGAGCTCATCAAGCTCAATATGACTCTGTGACAATCTCAACATTTGGCTGCTGGAGTTGGCCAGATGCCTTACAATTACTTTGCCAGCTGAAATCAGTAGCTGTTAAAGGAGAACTGAGATTTTGAACCTTATACTTGAATAACTACACACCTGCTGTTATTTACGATGCCTGACGCTAACTTTTTTTAATCTGCATGGTTCATGGAGCATGGAAATAGCATGCTATCGGGATTTCCAGAGAAGCTTAAAATCAGGTACATGAAATTATATCAAATATAATCATGCCCCACCAGGTCACTCTCTGTGTCTCCTGTACCCCATATCTCAAGTACAATTCAAATCAAAATATTTTTGATGCAAAATAAAAATCTGAAAAATGTCTAAAAGCCGATAGCTTAACGTTTTGGGAGTTGGCTCCACAATCGGAAGGTTGCCGGTTCAAGCCCCGGACTGGTAAAGACACTGATGAGCAAGACCAGTTCCCAAGACCTGCTCCCTGAGCGCTGCCGATGTCAGCTGCCCACTGCTCTTTCACAGATGGGTCAAATGCAAAGGTCACACTTTATTGTTGTGCACTGTGTACTATGCTATGCAGTGATGTGTTCACAATGACAAAATAATCACTCATTGTTTAAATCTGCTGGCCTGGATTTTGAGTGAACAGCAGTGATTTACCGTTTTTTCATCAGTCACCTTTAACACTGCAGCTCAGTTGAGTATAAGGTTCAAAAACAGTAGAGCTTAGAGCAAGGCCTGTGAATCGATGTGCCATGCTATTTGCAGCTAAGTCTGCATCTATGCGAGTAACATCTGAAAAATAGCAATTATAAAGGAAATGGAGCATTACTGCATCCACCAGAGGGCACACAGTACCTGTACCATTGGATTTGTTGTGTTTTTATACACTTGACCAAACTTTATTATTTATACTTTGTATACTTTTGTCTAATGTAGGTTATTTTGTCATGTCTTAAGGAAGATTCTTTAATAACTACCAATGTGAAAATCCTTCTTTATACTTTGTATTAGAAAAACAAGGCTGGTAAGTATATAGTTATCAGATTTTTACATCCTCCAGTTGTGGAAATCAGTAATCACTTTAAAAATCTAGCATAGGTCAGGCTCTGCTAGACATCTCCTTTAATGACAATGTAAGGTGGATTTTGTGGCAGCCTGGCACAGATGATGCTGTTTGTTTTCAAGTCTGGCTCTGCAGTTGCTTGGAGCACGAGTTGCTGATGAGGCCGGATGCATCGATCGGTATCGGAGCAGTGATGGCAGGGTTTTCATCTCCTGAGATCTGGACATACACTGTGTTCCCTATATGGCCTGATTCAGGATCAGCTCCCACAATCCATATATCCAGTATTCACCATAATAAATGTAGCTGAACGACTGGACTCAGATCAGCTCTGGGGTAACATTGTTAAAGAGTCGCTTAAAAGCTTCTTTATTCACTTATGTGGATCTGGCTATTGTCACTGATACATACTAAAAGCATTTCGTTTTTATAGTTTAAATCTTTAACACAGTCCGTCTGGAGCTTTAAATAAATTGTGATTTTTTTTCAAAAGTTTTAAAAAGCAGTGAAACCATAAAACATGCAATGAATTGGGTTTTCTGCCCAGCAGTATATATATTAGAGATGCAACGGTACAGTGTGCCCACGTTATCTGTTCGGTTCCTGTACATTATTGTTATTTTAGTTCTAACATACAGTAGGTTCTTTGTCTTTTCTGTTTCTAGAGCTGAAACAATTATTCCAATAACTCAAATAATTTGATTACAAAAAATGGTTTTTTGGCAGTTTTTCGAAGCTTCGTTTAATTATTTTCACTCTTTAGAGCATGCTCGGCTTGTGTTTCACACGGAAGCTTATTAATGACGTTGAATATTTTCATTGGCACAGTCAAGACAAGACCTGATCCCTCTGTATGTGAAAGTATTTGTGAGATATTGCGTGCACAAAAACAAAGTAAATGTGTAAAAACGCATAAATGACATTTTTCGCGATGTAAACACATGCTGTTTGTGAGCGCCATTACTCATTACAGTTCTGTCAAATCATCCCCTTTATCACAGACTAAACTCATATTTTAGCTGATAAATAACAACAACCAGAATTCTACTCACAATACAGCTATTTATTGGGATTTTCAGCGTCTATTCCAGAACGTCTGTCCATCACTTAATTGTAGCATGGCTTCCCTGACCTCCTTATTTAAGTTTGTGTTTGTATCTCTATTTTGTTATTTTTCTAAATTGCTTAATTGCACAGTTAAAAGAGTGGATCAGGATACATTTCACTGCATGTTGTACCTGATAATTTGCACATGACAAATAAAGAATCTTGAATCTTGGGAAATTGTGTGAAATATAGTTCTTTCCTAGAAGTGCCAAAATCTGCTCATTTGATCATTTACTCATATATATATATTATAACAAATACATTTTTTAAATAGTTTTTCTTTCCTATTGATTACTCTCTAACATTATAAAATTGAAAAAAAAAATCTGATAAAAAATCCGTCACAGCTATAGTCCAGTGGGCAGAAATCCATCGTAGCGATGGAGGATATTAATCCCTGAGAATGCGTGCACAATTACCACATTTTAAAAAATAAATTTTTATGTCAGGCATACCAAACTATCATGGTAAAATACTGCATATGTATGTGTAAATGTATTTATATTTGTATAATTCAGATATAAAATATAAAACATTTCAATATTAATTTTATAGGCCTATATGACCATAGATAGTTATTATCAGGAATGGTGTTCATGCTCCTCTTAGTGATTGTGTTTTCTGTAGTGTTGAGCCTGCAGTAATTGGCAAAAGATTCTCTGTTCTATATCATTGTTAAAATACAGTACATCTGCGGTGCGGATAGTTGGTAGTTCATTACAAAGGACTGTTGAATATCAATAAGCTGCTTGTTATTGGCAGATCATTCTAAAGGTTCAGGTGTGTGTGTGTTTTCCCAGACTTTGTGTTTCCTTATTTTTGTGAAAGAGGTTGCATCCTTTCCTTTCGTCTGCTACACCATTCGAGTTCTACATGCAGAAAGCTGCAAAATAGCAACAGCTGTTAAAACTCGGTGCAGGAGTCGCACAGTCGAGCTGTCAGTCACTTTTGGGATGATGGACGCATGCGATGGAGAGGATGCGACTCACAAAGGAAGCTGCTGATTATGTTACAGAGCAGAGCCAGCGTGTGTGGATGTGTGAGGTGGTATTCGTGAGATTGGAGAGATGGATAGATAGAGAGAGAGAAGCGAGGGTATTTCTATACGGCTCAAGCTACTATCAGAAACAAATACACAGATGTTTTGGGAGGTTATTGAGTTCGTCTTTTTCCTTTCCCCAGCATCTGCTGCAGTCTGAGAGCGTGATGGCAGCACTCGATAATCAGGATGATGTTCACTCAAATCGTCATTACGATGATTTCAGACATTTTCTTAATTATATCAAGTGATTATTTTAAAAAGTTAACAAAAACACATATAATGACAATGGATAAGAGGATGGCTACTTATCAATGGACCAAGAGCTCAGGTTGCTCCAGGGAAACCTCCCCTGTAATCAGGAATTGCAAGTCGGAAGTCGTGAGTAGGGGTGGGAATTGATTTGATCAATATCAGTGCGATTGTTGATTCTGCCTATCAGTCCAATTCCTTCAATTCTCTTATCGATTCCTGGTACGTTTTTGAGTGTGAAACAAGTAGTTGTACACAGTCTTCCGCACCAAAAGAAACCATTTTATTTTTCCCAAAATGATGTCTGCACACATTCATATTCAGAGTTTTTATTATGTAGAGACATAGTATTATGAAGAAAATTAAGGTACATGCAGGTGGAAACACTTCTTTATTCATTTGAAATCCATCTGGATATTGAATACAGTTATTTAATAACAAATAATGCATTTTTCTATATTTATTTTTAAATCTGACATTTTAGAGTGTGGAAAAATATTTTCTGATTAATTGAAAATGAAGAGATTCTGAAGTTTTGGCAATTTTTGAGCATTTGGAATCACTTTGGCCTATAACTCATTTTTGACTCATTTCTGGCAGAGAAGTACAGAAGTTAAGCGTGTGTGTTTACATCGCGGAAAATATCATTTATGCGTCATGATTCCTTGTGGTTGAAGGTCAAGACGCAGCGAGTGTGAAGTAATGTACCGCAACGCAAAATCGGAAAACTTTGGGCTGGGAAATAAGAGAATCATTAAGAAGAATCGAAAACGTTAGAAGTGTACAAATCCAATAGAATTAATCAATTGGAACCGGTTCTGGGCTGGAGTAGGGTGTTTGCTATAAATGCCATCAAGTACATTTGAATGGATATCTTTAATTTCTCATAAGATTGTTATATTCATGTCACTACACTTTCATGGTATTTTAGGCATTCTTGTTTTGATGGTATGTTAATAGAAACTGCATGGTACAAAACAATGCTGGAGGTTTTAATTGGAGTCGGGGCGATTCATGAGTCACCTGGGTTAATCACCCACTGAAAAACTCACAAGTCATGAATCTGAGGTCTCCGTTAACCCGAATCCATTGAGTCCTAACTACACCATGACTAAAATATAAACCCCATCAGGTACAGACCTCTTATCATTTCAAACTCATTACAAGATCAATACAGCCGTAGTAGCAAGTATAGCTGCTAAAAATGTCATAACATTTAAAAGAGGGATCATAACACCTTCCTACAAGTTGAATCCTCTTTGTAGACTACGGAACTCGTGTCAGTCGAATCAGTAGCGCGGTGCAAAGCACATACAGTCATGAGTGAATCTGTCGATTAATTTCCTCTAGAGCCGGAAACGTACAGCTGAATCTGAATCGTGGGCTAGCGCTTGTCAATGTCATAAGTGAATGAGTGGGGTGTGTTTCCCAAAAGCATAGTTGCTAACTACTATAACTAACATAGTGTTGCAAACATAGTTAGCAACTAAGCTTTTGGGGTAACATAGTGGTGCTAGCATAGTTAGCAACTAAGCTTCTGGCAAACACACCCCAGAAAACAAACAATTCAGCTGGCGATTTGGCAATACTGACTCAAGTGACTCGAACACTCGGATCAGTTTAGTGAGTGACTCAGGTGGATCCGAATCCCAGAAAGGAACCGAATATTTCAACTCTAGTTTTAATATCCCATTTGATGAACGCTATCAACTAATTATTCATTTAATTAGCTAAGTACTGCTTTATGTTGCATTCGAGGCCACAGAACATTTCCCAGTGATGGTTCTAGTATGACTGGGATGTTATTATATTACCATTATAGTGTCTAAAAGTGGAATTGTAGCATTACTATGGTATGTATTATGGTACATTTCATAAAACATAAACATACTGTATTTTAATGTTTCTGTCTCTCAGTTCATAAGCAATACTTTTTGGATATGAATGTTCAGTCTATATTATTGCTGAATTTTGTAATGTGAACATAAAAAATGAGCATGAGCATAAACGTCTCTTTTTTTTCTCTCTCTGGCCTGTCCCCCGACTGGCAGGGCTAGACGACTGTCTGCAGCAGTACATTAAGAACTTCGAGAGGGAGAAGGTGGGAGGAGAGCAGCTGCTGCGCATCACACACCAGGAGCTGGAGGATCTGGGAGTGTCTCGCATCGGCCACCAGGAGCTGATCCTCGAAGCTGTCGACCTGCTCTGCGCTCTGGTACACCAGTCGCCTCCATACCGCATACTCTACATACAGCACATTTGATCGGGTTGCTGTCATTTAGTAGAGCGTAGCTGTTCTCAGTGAATGTTTTTTCCTCATTTAGTGAGCGATTGTTTGTCATTCTGAACACAGCACTGCACGCAGTGTGACCCATGTGCATCTGACCCATCCATGTAGGAGGGAGCAGTGGATGGCTGGTATGTCACGTCAGCTGTCTACTGCTCCCGGTTTTTTAAATTATTTCCATCCTGTTTCTATTATTCACAAGAAAAGATGGAGTTCAACCCACAGCGTCATTGGAGAAATGAAGTCCATGACCTAGCCTAAGGCTCGGGTTCGGAGGTCAGGGACTTCATTTCTCCTATGACCTAGTATGTTATTATATTACCTATGGTTGTGAATATTATGACTTCCTTTTTGTTTCTTTCCGGTTCTTTTGCCGCGCTGCTGGGGGCCGATATTTTTCATTTCGGCGCCGAATGACAAGGAGCAGGTGCCCCGGGGCTTTGCGGTGTCGGAGCTGTCGTGGATTTGGAGGAAACAGGGGGATTAAGACGGAGAAGTGAAATGAGAGATGGAGGGATAAAGGAGAGGAAGGGGGAGAGTTTGCACAGATGTGCAGAAATGTGTTGGTGAGCAACGAGGCTCCCACTCAAGAGTCTCAAGAGTCCAGCAAGGGAGCAAATCTGCATTAACGTCTACTAACTACATAATCCCATTCGCACTCTCTCTCCCACTCTCTCTCTCTCTTTGTCTCTCTCTCTCTTTCCCTCTCTCTCTTTGTCTCTCTCTCTCTCTCCCCTCTCACAGTCTCCGTGCATCTTCCTATCTGGTTTCATCCTTCTTCCTTTCTGTCTATCTGCCCGTCACTTCTTTTTATTTATTTCTTTTCCCATTTCTCTCACTGTCTCTTTCTTCTTGCTCTCTTTCTCCTGCATTCTTTCACTCTTTTCTTTCTTTTCTTATCTCACTGTGACTGTACGTCTGTCATTGTTTTTCGTTACCTTTATTCTCTCTCCCTCTCCTTTCTCATATCACTGTGTCTTTCTCTCTGCCTTTTATTCTCCTTTCCTTCTTTCTTTCTGTCTGTCTTTCCTTCTTTCTTTTTGTTTTGTCCTTATATCACTGTGCCTTTCATTTTCTCTTATTCCTTATTTCTCTTATTTCTTTTTGCCTTTTGTGTGTCTCTTTTCTTTCCTTCCTTTTTTGTCATCGCGCTCTCTCTCTCTCCCTCATGTCTTTCTTTTCTTTCCTAGCTTATGTCACTTCATTTTTAGATGTTTTCTTTTCTTTTTCACTCTCTTTCTTGACTTTCTTTTCTTTCCTTCCTGGTCTCACTGTGTCTTTCTCTCTGTCTTATATGTTCTCCTTTCAGCTTCTCCTATTCTCTCTCTCTCTCTGTTTTTCTATTCATTCTGTCCTTAACTCACAGTGTCTTATTGTCTCTTATCCCTTCCTGTCTTTTTTGCCTTATGTGTTTCTCTTTTCTTTCCTTTCTTTTTTGCCATTTCTCTCTTTCTTGTCATTCTTTTCTTTCCCTCCTGGTCTCATTGTGTCTTTCTTTCTGTCTCTGCTCTTCTTCTTTTTCTTCTTTCAGCTTCTCCCATTCTCCCTTTCCCCCTACTCTCTTTTTGTGTTTCATGCTCTCTTTCTCTCTCTCTCTGTTTCTCTCGTCTTTTATTTCTTTCTTTATGTACCTGTGTCTATCTGTCTTTTTTCTCTCTTTTGCCCTTCCCTTCTTTTTGTCTTTCATATCTCCTTTTTTTTGTCTCTTTCTCATTTTTGCTTTCTCATCTCCGTCTTTCTCTCTGTTTTTTTTAAATTCAATTCCCCTATCTCACTCAGTTGTCTCTGTCCATGTTTATCCTTTCTTTTTGCCTTTTTTCTTCACTCTTTCTGATTATTGGACAAACATTTTCTGTAGTTGAGGAATTCACGTCATATATTATGCTTTAAACATTTTGCAGGTTTGGTGATCTCTCACTCTCCTCCTCCTCCTCCTCCCTTCCACCGTTCATCCAATTCTTCCCTCCTTCTCTCCCTCCCTCATTCCTCCCTGTTGTATTAATCGGATGACTTATCTGCCTACCCTTTTCATAATGTCAGGCAGATTGTAGGGATGGAGGGATGGAGTGAGGGAGGAGAAGATGACGGCGAGGTTAGGCGAGGAGGTTTACAATGTCTAATCGAGAGGTGTCTCTTGTGCTTCCTGTCCTGAAGCCGTCTCCTCCTCCTTCTCCTCCTCCTCCTCATCCCCGCCTCCCTCCTTCCTCTCCGACGAGTTTTCATCACCGCTTCTGCCTCTTACTTCCCCTCTTCAGCCTGTGTCATGATTGGAGTGTGCTCAAGATGCCGGGACTCTGGCATGAGCAGAGCTCCGAGTTAGAAGTGAATTGTGTCAGTGGGAGTGTCATGATGCATTGATCTGCACCGATACACCGATTCAGTAATCCGAAATGAACATTATCGATCAGAATGATATACATAGTAACGTTCATCACCAAGCAAGCCCAGAGACGTTAGCAGAATTTTTAACATAGTGTACATTAGACCTAACATAATGTACATTAGCAACTAACATAGTGAACATTAGCAACTAACATAGTGTACATTAGTAACTAACATAGTGTACATTAGTAACTAACCTAGTGTACATTAGCAACTAACATACTGTACATTAGCAACTAACATAGTGAACATTAGCAATTAGTAACTAACATAGTGTATATTAGTAACTAACATAGTGTACTTTAGCAACTAACATAGTGTACATTAGTAACTAACATAGTGTACATTATTAACTAACATAGTGTACATTAGCAACTAACATACTGTACATTAGCAACTAACATAGTGACATAGCAACTAACATAGTGTACATTAGCAACTAACATAGTGTACATTAGCAACTAACATAGTGTACATTAGTAACTAACATAGTGTACTTTAGCAACTAACATAGTGAACATTAGCAATTAGTAACTAACATAGTGTACATTAGCAACAAATATAGTGTACATTAGTAACTAACATAGTGTACTTTAGCAACTAACATAGTGTACTTTAGTAACTAACATAGTGTACATTAGCAACTAACATAGTGTACATTAGTAACTAACATAGTGTACATTAGCAACTAACATAGTGTACATTAGCAACTAACATTAAAGCAACTAACATAGTGTACTTTAGCAACTAAATATAGTACATGGATAAAAATTTATTATAGTGTACATTAGCAACTAACATAGTGTACATTAGCAACTAACATTAGCAACTAACATAGTGTACATTAGCCACTAATATAATGTACATTAGCAACCAACATTAGCCACTAACATAATGTACATTAGCAACTAACATTATCAATTTCAAACTTTTATAATCATTATTGTATAGAGTAATAGATTTCATTGTAGTATAATAGTTGACAGTATTGAATGTAATGGTTTATAGTGTTAAATATTTCAGCTGTAGTATTTTGGGGGTTTTTGCTGTTTAATTTGCAATTCTGCAAATCAAAATTCAAATTCAAATTTATTTATATAGCGCTCTTAACAACAGCCAATGTCACGAAGCACTTTACATATAACCGGCCTAAACCCCCCCAACAAGCAAGCCTGAGGCAAAAAATTCCTCTTTATATTAAAAGGCTAAAATAAATGATAATTATATTACAAACCATAAAGACTGGAAGAGGTTGTAAGCTGTCTAGAATGAAGGCAAACCTCTTCTGAATGGATTCCTAATGTTTCTTTGCTAATTTAAGCTTCATGCTGAGGTACTGTTTGTACCGTTATGATAATTATAATTCCCACACAAACATGCAAGTAGAAAATATCATTATGAATCCATTACAAACAGCTTTCTGCAGTGGTTTTAAGAAGCAGGTGTCACGATATACTCCCATTAGCCAGGCTGGGTTATTGAGTCTGCTGGTTGGGGTCAGTAATTTGGCTACGAGCTTTGTGTTGTCGTTGGGGATCCAAAGCCAGATTTGACATTTTCAGTGGTGCTAATCTCGGCTAACAGCGATAAAAGTCCATCTCTCCATCTCTCCCCTTCCACTACTGTTCTCTGCTCTCTGAAACTTCATGTGTGAAAGTCAACTGTGAATTTGGAATGAAGACAATTGGACGAAACTTATTTAATATGGGCTTATTGTGCAGAGCTGTTAAGAGTTTGGCTGGGTTTAACCACCAGTTTCTTGTCATGTTCCTGGGGTTGTAATTCACTCCGATTGCAGAATCATTATCAATAAATCAATTCAGGTGTTCTTTTAAATCCAGCTTTTCTCTTCTTAGACACTTTATATTTCACAATGAAAAATACAGTAGTTCAGCCCAGCAGAATAGTTTTAGCTTCTAAACGTCTTAAGATGGTCTTTAATTTCTCAGACCCTCCAGCATTTTGCGATGTTGCGATCACAATTATTAATGCAAATTCAGCCAAGACGCAGGAAACGTGTGTGATAAAAAAGCCTCAGATTTACCTTCAAAAACAACTAAATGATTAATGCTTAATAAAAATAAGTGGTTTTGTCAGTCAGTCAGTCATTATCTGAACTGCTTAACCCCTGTCGTTGTTAATTTGTGTTACTGCTATGAATAAATATATGCATGCTTAATTTTTAACTTGCTATAGCCCTTAAAATCCATTATGAACCTCAGATTTAATTAGCAGACAAGCTCGTAAAGAACTGTTACGAAGAAACGTCTGCTGTACAGTTGCTTATGCTTTGGGGAAAAGGTTATGCATACAATTTTATCTAAAGTTTCATCAGGACACTTTTAAAAACTTTTTGAAACTGTTTTTCCAAACAGTACACCAGCAGATCTTTCCTCACCCTTCACTATATTTGTGCCTTTTAGTCACTCAGATCGGGATTAGAATTACATTTCACATGAGCATAAACCACCATCTCCCTAAACTATGCGGATGCGTTGAAAAGGCTATAAATGTTTACAGGCCTGTGTTAACAGGAATGTATAAACCAGGCTTCAGTCAGATAATCATCAATGCTTGAGGTACTGGCTTTTGGCAGCATCCCAGGGAGCAGTACTTGGAGACGGTACCTTGATCATGTGTACCTCAGTGGCCCCTTTAAGGGTCCGGGCTCTGAACTTGCGACGCTCCGATCAAGATGCCAACTCCCCAACCGTTACGCTACCAAATATGTCTCAAGAAATATGCTGTCCTGGGGATCAGCTGAAGATCAGCTGTCCAAAATGTATTTTCATCTTAAATATAATTTGTATTTTCACATTTGTGATGCAATTCTGGAAATCAATTTAATCTGCTAATTAAAAGCATCATTATAATAAATAGCTCAAATAAATTATCATTCGATTAAAAATGATTATGACAAGAAGGAGTTTGAAGGTGTGCAGAATGAAAGAATGAAGACTGCTCAAGCCAACCCAAAAAATGTCCGTCCTGAGCCAACTCTGAAAATGTGTTTATGCTGGTTTTCAGCAAAGGCTCTTATCTGCTGTATTTCTTTGACCTTTTCCCCTCCCATATCATCAATTTAATAAACTTGGAGTGCACTCCATTCCTGTTCAGATAATCTGCATGTGCCACATGACTACATCAAACCAGTCAGATCTCCCTCTTATTGAAATGGACAAGTATATAGCACTGCTCTCCGGGCACTGCCAAAAAAGCTTCCCACTGCTCCTTCACACGTTGGTCAAATTTCGTTTGCGCTGTGTGTTGTTCCGTGTTCACGGTGGCAAATAATCACTATGCCTTTGGATATTTAAATACGTCCTCAAAGCTGGAAGCAGCATCTGAAAACGTTTTCCGCTATCGTTGCTTTGTGCCGTAAAAAGCGTGAGATGGGGAAAGGTTCAAAGGGAGAAAAGAAGAAAGAAAGAAAGATAAAGTAAGGGTGGGGATTCGAAAGAGGGAGCAATTGTAAGAAAGAAGAGGTAGAGCAAAATAATGAAAATGAGAGATTGGGAGAAGAAAGAGAGAAAACTGAAACACCCACTTATACTCTCACTACCCGCTTTATTCAAAGTTAAAGTAAACTTTATTGTCATCTCTGCTATATACTGTAGTGAGTGAGTGATTATTTGTCATTGTGAACACACCACAGCACAGCACACAGTGCACCACAACAAAATGTAACCTCTCCATTTGACCCATCCGTGAAGAAGCAGTGGGCAGCTAACAAGCGTCCGGGAGCAGTGCTTAGGGACGGTACCTTGCTCATGAGTACCTCAGTGGTAACTTAACCGGCCCTGGATTTCAACCTATGACCTTTGGATCACGGGGCGAACACGCTACCATTACGCCACCAACTGCCCCAAAGACGAGACGACGTGGCTTTTACAGTGGACAGAACAATGAACAAATTAGACACACAGAATAAAATTTATGATTAGAATATAAAATATACACCTTTAAACTAGAAATAGAATATAAATGTAAACTTTTAAACTTTAAACTAGAAGTAGAAAGAAGCAAGCGCCCGGGCACTAGCGCCAGGCTAAAGGCTAACCGGATCCGATCGGCACTTCCATCTGTCCTGCTCTCCAGCGTTCGCTCACTGGTCAACAAAATGGACTATCTGTGGCTCCAGCAGCCAGCATGAAATAAAGAACTGCTGTCTTTATTGTCTCGGCTATCCAGCTAAACGAGCTAGTATGCTACAGAGCCGTCAGAGAAACCTCTTTGTCTGGTAAGAGCCGCAGATTAAATCTTTATTTGAATTTTTTAGCAGTTTGTTGACAAACCGCACAACGACAACAGTCAGTTGAACAGTTGAAGTAACCGTCTTTGGGGTCTGTCTTTCTTTTTCATTGTTAAATAAATAAAATGAACATTGATGAGGATTTCTTGCCTCATATAAGCCGATGATATCGTCACAACGATTTATCGGCTGACCTCTAGTTCCTGAAACAGTGGTCTGTGTGTCATCCTTGTCAAAGGAAGGACTGTAGAAAATAAAAAGCTTCACTGTTAAGGCTACAGTGTGTTACATAAAGTAATTCTGGGCTACACAATTGACCAGAACCCTCTCTTAATTTAGCCGATCTCAAAGAGCGCCGTCGTTTCCCCTCGTTATGCGGCGCGACTCTGACACTTCTCACTGTGTCTGTATGTGTGTGTGCGTGAAGTGAGTAATGTGTTCTGTGCTTGTGTAAGCTGGCAATCCAGATCCTCCGTCTTCTATTTATACATGTCACTTTGTGCTGGGTGAACACACAGGTCTGCCTCAACCCACACACACTGCACCTCTACTGATAAAGAGCTCACACACACACACACACACACAGCCAGGTGCTGAATATGCATCTGGATTGAGCGTGTGGTGAGGAAAAGAGAGAGAGAGAAAGGGAGAGCAAGTGTGTGGGTGTTTGAATGAGGGGGATTAAAATGAATAATGATGGATTGAGGAGGGGAGAATATCCTGAAAAAGAGAGGGATTGAAAGAAAGGAAGAAAGGAAAAAGAACAGAATGACAGAAAAGAACGATTGAGTTGCAGATTAAAAGAAGTAGTATGCAAAAATGGACAGAATAAAAAAGAAAGAAAATGAAAGATTGAAAGAATCTCCGTCTCTTAAATCTCAATATTGTGGGTGGTTGGATGAAAGGGGGCAGACTGACAGAGAAACGAATGAAAGATAAAGAAATATTGGAAGAAAGGGGGAAAGGGAGAAAAACAGTAAAAAAGAGAGTAATTTAAGGAAAGGAAGAAATAAATGAAGGGGTAGTACTGTGGGGGCCTGTGAGAGGGAGGATTGAAAGAAATAATGATGGATGGAGAAAGACGATAATGAAAAAGAGATGGGCTGAAATAAAGAGTGCAAGGAGGAAAGAAAGGATAAGCAGTTGGGGTAGACATAGTGACAGCAAGAAAGGATAAAATGAGAGAGAATGAAAGAGGGAAAAGGACACTAGTGATGGGGTGATTGAGGGAGGGAGAGATTGAAAGAAGATAGATAGATAGATAGATAGATAGATAGATAGATAGATAGATAGATAGATAGATAGATATACAAAAAATTAAATAAAAGATAAAAGATAAAAGACTAAGAAAGAGAGAGAGAGAGAAAAAGAAATGGAGGAAGGAAAGAAGAAGGCAAGAGATAGTAGTTGTAGCGTGTTTAAGAGGAGGATGTGTAATGAAATAATAACGCAGAAAGACAGTTTACACCAAGAGAGAAAGAGATTAAAAGTAGAGATGGAGTTCTGGAGAGAGAGGTGAGATTGAAAGAAATAAGAGACAGAAACACAATAAAAGAGAGAGAAAGAAAGATGTGGAAAGAATGAAAGAAAGGAAGAAGTTGAGAAGCAGTAGTGGTGGGATGTTTGAGAGAGGGAGAGACATTGGTACAAAGGTAAAAGGACGAAAAGATAAGAAGATAATGGAGACGCAGTAGGAGTGGGGAGGTTTGACCGGGAGAGATGGTATGAGAAAAGAAAAGAGTCAAAAATTGGTCAGACATCAAATCATTCATTCATTCTTTCATCTTTGCTGTCATCCCCAAATCCTGTTTTCTTTCAGTATTATCATCACTCTCTCTTTTTCTTTCTATTTCAGAACTACGGACTGGAGTCAGAGAACCTGAAGACTCTCTCCCACAAGCTCAACGCCTCGGCCAAGAACCTGCAGAACTTCATCACAGGGCGTCGGCGCAGCGGTCACTATGACGGCCGCAACACTCGCAAGCTGCCCAACGACTTCCTCACCTCCGTGGTAGACCTGATCGCCGCTGCCAAGAGCCTGCTGGCCTGGCTCGATAGGTGAGTCCTGCAAAGAGAAACATACACTCACACACCAAAAAACACACTGCCGTTTGCACCCCTACCCTTACTGAAACCCTCTTCAGATCTACACCTACACAACATTACTTACATTTACTATTTAAAGACCCAGTAAGGTCAAAATAATATCGTCTCTAATTTCCTCACATCAAAGCCACAGTTGTCACTAATCACCTTGTCAATTGTGAGCGAATATGAACGTTGCTACATAGGTAAAATTAAGTCTAAAAGTGGTGAAAATAAGGGCGGTACTTTATAAGCTCGGGCGCTGTAGGCGTGTCGGCTCAAAGCGCTGGAGCACTGCCCACTACCTATTGACTGTAAAACACGCACAGGCACTGTTAAGAAAAGATCACTCTAAAGTTGTGCAAGTAAAACTATGTAAAAATGATCCTTGTTGTGCCTTGGCAATATAAGTTTCGCTGGAAGGGATGGAGACAGTGACAGGATAGTGAGCAGTGAGCAGTCTGGGCTAATACGGAATACAACACAGGATAATGGCGGGGAAATATTTAAGCGGGGGGACAGCAGGGAAAAGGCTAAAATGATAGAGAAACGCTAAAAAAACGTGAGAGTTGATAGATTAGAGCAGATAGTTAGAGCTAACTTACATTTTACCATGCATTACACCACCGCTATAACTGATATCTGAGCTAGCTCATACAACTCAACAGTTTATGACAACACAAAATAGGTAACCTTCCACTTGGTGGTTCAACAACAGCCACCGGCGGTGAGGGAATGGAGATGTTAGGAACCACTTCGGACTTAGCATATGACAGACTCTGGTAGCGAACTTACCCTTATCCCTTTTCCACTACACTGGTGCTGGTGCCAGGTGCTGGTTCTGGTGCTCGGCCGGTGCTGAACTGTGAACCAGCCGAAAACCGGCCCACATTTACACTGACCAGGGAGCTCAGCGAGAGCAGCATGATAATACGTCACAGGTCACGGCCACTAAACAGAAACAAACATGGCCGAACTCAGTTTGTGCTTGCAAGTTCTGTGGACGTCCATATTGCTAAAAGAGCTTTAATTTCTTCCGCGCTCCACGTTACCGGAGTTTGGCTCTCTGCCATTTTCTCTTCTAAAGCTACCTATCACTCCGCCCACCTCTCCTGACGTCACGTGTTCTCGCTGCTAGACCAGCAAAGTTTAGGGGCCGGTTCGGAGCTTGTTTTAGGGCACCGGCACCAATTTTTTTCTGTGGAAAGGTGCGGCACTGGTCCCAAAATTGGGAACCGGCATGGGAACCAGATCAGTGGAAAAGGGTTACCTGACTAGCAAGTAGGTTACTGACGCTATGCAGGTGGACAGGGCCAGAGTAGTAGATCTTGGCAGGGCTACGCTAAACATAACTTCTCTACATCAGCATGCTGCGTTTTAGTATCTACTGTGAAAAGCCGTGAAAAACTACTAAACTGCATAACTCAACAACATCGCAAACTGAATTGAGGGATTTTTCACATCTTTTCAGACACAATTTTCTGATACATTTCACGTTACCAAACCAAGGACGCGTTTCACCTTATGGGGTCTGTTAGAGTTGTCATCAAAGAAACTTAGTTAGAGTCTGAGCAACCTGTGAATGTTAAGAATGATTTCAAATCTAACCCTAGATAGATTTTTTTTTCTTGGAAAGCACAAAACATATTTTTCCTACAATTTCTTATATGTGACTCTACACGGCAAAACCAGTCGCTTGTCGCAAATTGAGTTATTATGTTTTGAAGTAGAGCGGTCAAAACAGAAACTTTTAACATTCTGCTGGAACTAAATTCCTCACCTCAAGAAAGTCACGTTTTTAGGATGGAAAAGGCAAGTTTTTCAGTGAAATTTATTCACAACAGTACAGTATAGACCTTCCACTGTTTCAAAACACTAAAAACAAAAAATCCAAAATTTTGCCCCACGCAACATAAACGCTCGTTTTTCTCGGAAACCTCCGTTGCGACAAGAGACAGGTTTTGCTGTGGAGGGTCACACATGTAATTAGTAAATAGTTCTCAAGGAAATATGGCATAATGCAGTTTCAGACTGAACTTTTATTTTCAAATCAAGTTTTGATAAAGTAATGTAAAGTTCAGGTGCCACTGAGGTATTCATGAGCAAGGTCCCGCCCCCACACGGTCCACTTCGGGAGATGCACAACAGCTGCCCACTGCTCCTTCATGGTAAAATGCAGAGCCTACATTTTATTGTGATGCACTGTGTACAGGCTGTGTTGACAATTACATAACCACTTACTTTTAAGACTTTCTGAGTGCATAAATATCCTTTCCGGTCTCCAAATTATTCTCAGACTCTGACGGGTGAATTCTCTGAGTTCTTGATGACATTCGAAAGTCTTCAGCTTCAAGAGCTGAAACGTCTTCAGGAACCTTTAAAGAAGTCAAGTTGCCTTCGATTCAAGCTCTCACCTAAGTATGTCTAAAAACGGTTGATAAGGCACCACATTCTGGTCTTTTCAACCCCTGCGGGACAGCAGAATGGAACACAGCCCATGGTTGATGAGGCTGATCTGCGTTGGTGTCTGCAGTTCCGTTTATGTCGCCCCTTTCGCCCCAGGTGACTGCGTAATGAGCCAGCATTGATTGGATTGCAATCATTAGAGCACCCTTGATTAACTCGGATAAGGGGTTTGATTGGAGGCCGATTCGTCCGTGTGGAAGATAATTAAATGTTTGCTGTGTTTTTTTCTCTCTTTGGAGTGCACCTGGTTTAGACGAGGAGAGTCAAGCAGGATATTTTAGGTCAGGTCCATGGCTTCGGGGGCTGAAGTCTCTTTAGGCTTCGCAAAATTCAAAGTGGCAGCACATAATTTAGGAATGTAATGAACGGGAAAGCATGGAACGCTGTGTGTGCGCTTGTGTGTGTGTGTGGTATAGTGTAGGTTGTGCCCCACTCTTTCACATGTTGCTATGTCACTTTTGTGCACAAACACATTTAGGTTGATTTCTCTTTATGTAACTTATGAGCAATCAGGCACTAAGATCTGTGAGAAATGCTTATGTAACTGTCTCTCTCTCTCTCGTTCACTGACTCTCTCACTCCTCCATTTTTCCCGTGGCTCACTGCCTGATCTGTCTATCATATTTATTTCTAAAGTGAAGGAGTCTTTTTACAGTGATTTGGTTTTTGACAAGAGTGAGTCTTTAGGCCTTTGTGCAGCAAACCTAGACTTGTTTTTCGTTGTGATTTGAGGTCCATGCATCATACAAAAGAATCAACTATTCTAGGAATTCCTGGGATTTCCCTGTATAGATTTTATACTTACATTCCTAATACAAGATTGTGGTAGTTGTATGGATTTAGCCTGTGCCATGGCAAATATACAGTCTGTACTGACAAATTTTGCAACACTTTCCTTCCGAATTTTAATGAGCTTTAGCCAATGCTGAATTGTGAGAACCGTTCAAAATGTTCCTAACACAAGTGCAGGATGTTTCCTGCTTCTGTGTCAAAATAACAAACTTTCAGTGCCTCGAGGCTTCAGTGTGTATAGGCTAAACTTGATGTGACGTCTAAAAATACGACAGACTGGTGGCTACGTCAGAGCCAACGTTTTTTTAAAGTCAAAGTAAACTTTAATGTCATCTCCGCTATATGCTGTACAAGTATACACGAGAGACGAGATGACGTGGCTCCAATTTCAACAGTCCAAAGAACAAATAAGGCACCAATATTCAAATAGAATATAAAATATACACTTTAAACTAGAAGTGGAAAAAGAGACAGAACAGTATCTTTTGTGAAGTTCTAGTTGTGCACATTCATTCATTCATTCATTCATTTTCTGAATGGTTTAATCCCAGCTGGGGTTCGCGGGGGGACCGGAGTCTATCCCGGGAACTTACAGGCGCAAGGCAGGGACCAACCCTGGGCAGGTGCCAACACAGCACAGGGCACGCACACACTCACACAATCACACTGACATTCACACCTTACGGGGCCAATTTAGAGTCGCCAATTACCCTATATTGGACTGTGGGAGGAAACCGGAGCGCCCGGAGGAAACCTACATGAACACGGGGAGAGCATGCAAACTCCACACAGAAGGGCCCTACGGCCGACCCGGGGGCTCGAACCCAGGACTTTCTCGCTGTGAGGCGGCAGAGCTAACCCCTTGCGCCACCGTGCCGCCCTACTTGTGCACATATTGTAGCAAATAGTGTTTAACATATTCTACGTTTGGGTTGACTGAGTAATTGTTACAGAACAGCTCTAGTCAAAAGGCAGTTAGTGAGTTGGCCCCGTGGCTGGAGG
Source organism: Distichodus sexfasciatus (assembly GCA_032718565.1). NCBI lineage: Eukaryota > Metazoa > Chordata > Actinopteri > Characiformes > Distichodontidae > Distichodus > Distichodus sexfasciatus. Next base: position 1,356,653 of record JAVGVS010000046.1, read on the forward strand.
GTCGCTGGTTCAAGTCTGGGATCGATAAAGGTACCAGTGAGGTACTCGTGAGCCAGGTACCATCCACAAGCACTGCCCCTGGCCACTACCTGTCAGTTGGATGGATGTGTGCTGTGCTGTGGGGTGTTCGTAGTGACAAATAACACTTGCTTTATTAATGTGGCTACTGGTCATTATTCTTCGAAGATTACATTTTTTCCCCCATATTAAAAAAATCGAAGAAGCTGACGTTGCTTCAATTTTTAAGACGACATGCTGTGACAGAACAACCTTTAAGGGTTTTTTAGGCCACGAATTACACAGTTGGTGTGCAATGGCCTTTAAATAGATTGACCAGCGCTGGTTGCTGAAGTGGACGTCTGACAAGCAAGGAAAAGGTGGTGAAAAGGGCAGGAAAGAAAGGCAGAGAGCCTACAGAGACTTGACCTCCCCACTGGCCCCTCAGGAGGTGTGAAGTGAAAAGCCCTCATCTACGCTTCCCCGTGGGGACGAAGCTCAGTGGATTCGGCTGAAAGTGTGAGATGAGATAGAACACGGTGGTGGTGGTGAGTTTTGGGTCCAAGCCCAGCCTTACCCCTAGATTTGGAGTGCTGTTCCTTTGGAAGTGGCCCTTCAGAACGAACCCACAAAGAGTCAGGGTTGTAATCTTTGGCTAGGGAATGGGACGTTACGTCATCAGCAGTGGATAGTCCCTCAAACTGTGAGATTATCTTTTGCGCTCTTTAAATATGTCTATACTTATACTTTCTACATTTTTGGGTCCATATAGTTACAGTATATCCATATGTCAGACCCTCCAGGATTTCGTGATGTTGCGATCGCAACTATCAACGCAAATTCAGCCAATCCCCGCGAAATTATTACTACTTTGCAATTTTGACTAATTACTGCAACTTTTCCACAATTTTTTGACCAATCATTGTCGCTTCCCGCAAAACGTTCAGCCATACGTCAGCGAACTCGCTTCCTTGTTACATCTAGAAGACGCAGGAAACGTGTGATAAAAACGCCTCACATTTACATTCAAAAATAAAAATGATTAATGATTAATAAAAATAATAGTGGTTTTGCCTCCTTCATTTTAATTCATTGTTAAAAAATCATTATAAAGGGGGCCAAAATCGCAGATTGTTCTGCAACTTTGACTTGCTTCCGCAACTTAATTGCAACAAAATGCCTAAAACACACCATAATGTCATTGTGAACACACCATAGCACAGCACAAAATGCACCACAACGGAATGTGACCTCTGCATTTGACTCATCCGTGAAGGAGCAGTGGGCAGCTGACGTGGGCAGAGCTTGGGGATGGTACCTTGCTCATGAGTACTTTGGTGGTATCTTCACCAGTCCAGGATTTGAACCGATGACCTTCTGATCACGGGGTGAGCACCCTAGCCATCACGCCACAAACTGCTCCATATACTGAAATAAGATATTCTGTTGTATTTTTCATTTGTTGCATGCGTATTTATGAACATACACTACATTCATGTCCTTCCTTCCCCAAACCTGTAGCCATGTTTCAATTCTGGTGCATTCTGGAAATTTTCGTCTTCCCCTTGATACAAAGTCAGCACTTCCAATCCCTTGATTTTAAGGACTATCTAGATGCCACGGTGCCCCCTACTCCTCCACCTCCAAAAGAAACGGGACACCCTACGCTTTGTGGGAATGCGCAAAAAGAAGGGGTAGAACTAATGTTGCCATGGGAACCCTGGAGGCCAATCAGACGGCTTTGATGCCCAATCACACACTCGTCCATCACATCACTCACTCATTGTAGCCAAGCCCAGCCCCTCAGTTCCCAATTCTGGATTTTCATGAACAACAGCCAAAACATCAGATGGATTGGATCCCCCTCCCAAACTCCAGCCCGGGATCAGCAGAGTGGAGTTAAGCCGAGTGACCTAGAATCCGGTCCAGTCTTTTAGAACGGGTGGTGTCCAAACACCGTCTCTGGACCCTGACTTTGGAGCTTGTGATCAGGGTTTTGAGCTCTAATCTCCCAGTTTTGTTCTGCTACGCAGCCAAGAAACAGGGTCACCGGCAGCAAGGGGGGAGGAGCTTGGGTCCTCTCATTAAAAGTGGCCTAATTAAGCTAATCGGCCGTACTCATTCTAGCCAAAACCAGTCCCCAGTGGGGCGGCTGTCTGCCCCGCAGACACAGACAAAGTGCGAACGAAAAGATTTAAGAGATTGAGAAAGTGAAAATAGACAAGAGGTCCTACACTTTGCTGAAAATCTCAGTTGAATTGCATTTCGAAGCTGCTTTTTGTTTGTTAGTGCAAATAAAAATAATTCCTAATAATAGTAAAATTCGGCCTCATTCTTCAAACATACTTAAGAAGAAATTGTTCATATGCAGTTTTCACAGGGTTGTTATTTGAGATTTGTTCCTAGGTAAGAACAAAATCTACAAACAGTGAAGAGCACTTTTATACAAATTTTATTTCATGTATGTTTGTGAAATAAAAAGAATATTTTGTTAAGAATTAAATTAAGTTTAACAAGAATTTTCTAAATCAGATTTACAGTTGAAAAGTTATGCCCCAAAACACAAAAGTGCTTATTATAGTGCCACCTACAGGTGCAATTACACCACTTTTATTGCCTGAGTAGTGGGTGGTAAACAAGACCTACCTTCCAAGTATCAACGATGAACACTTTACACCGCCACATTCAGTTTTAAGGCAGAAAACCCCCCAAATCCGAGCAAAAACAATAGGGTTCCAGCACTTCGTTCTTGGACTCCTAATTACCCTATTGGTGATGAGGCCCAGTCATTTTCTAGCAAATTAATTTATGTTAACATAATATTAACAGAAATATAAATAAAAAATCACATATTTATACCAAATAATGTAAACTTTTTGGCAGCCACAGATGGACTGTGCTGTGCGAACTGTGCAAAGGACTGGACGGTGCAGAGTGAAGGGAAAAAATAAGTAGATAAGACACATGTTGGTTTTAATGTGGCAGTTGGTGGCGTAACTTTTAGGGCGTTTACCCCTTGATCAGAAGGTTGCTGGTTTAAATTCCGGACCGGTAAAGGTAATGCTGTGGTACTCCTGAGCAAGGTACTGTCCCCAAGCACTGCTCCCCAGTCGCTGCCCATGTCAGCTGACCACTGCTCCTTCACGGATGGATCCAGTGCAGAGGTCATATTTTGTTGTGCTGCACTGTGTGTTCACAGTGACAAATAATCACTCACTTTTAGGTTTTTTCATTTTGTGAATCTTGGTGAAATGATGTATTACATAATATGGCTCGACCGATGCGTTTTTTCAGGGTCGATACTAATACAGAGTATTTGTTTATTAAAATGACAATAGTTGTTAACATTTAGAATAACAAATGTTCCAACGCAAAATTTAATTTGACTGGTTTTTAGCTTATGATTAACCCTTCTGTCATGTTCCCTTCTCAGGAACACCAATGATGTTCCTGGGTCAGTTTGACCCAGGGCATGTTTAATTATCCAAAAGTGTCAGAAACCAAAAAATCCCAATAAACTTTGTTTATATCTCATTATTAACTCCATTACTAACCATTTCAATCAATAATGGTGTTATTTACCTCTCACAGATCATGGTTTAATGAGGATAATTCACTCATTTTTCATGGGGAGGTTGGTAGGCTAAAATTTGACGTTTAACAAATCAGATTTGAGGGGCATTCCCCTAGACCACAGAGTTTTGACTTCAGACAGAGAGGCAGCTACATAAGAACCAAAGCAGTCCATTTCCAAATCATTTATTTTACATCATCAACTTATTTTTAAATGACTGATACCGATAAACGAGAAACGTGAGTGCCCATAATCAGTTGACCCTTATGTATATTAGTAAAAGATACCTCATGAATGTAACGCTGTTTCCTCTCAACTTCAATCACAAGTACTAATATGAGGAATTATGATGTTATGTTAGCATAAAGCACAGTGTTATATCTACATATTGACATAGTCTAATCTTTACCTTATCTACTCATAAAACTTGTGTCCTGGTATGTTTTGACTTTGGATAAAAATGAGCTAAAAGATACCATCATTTGATGTGAACTCCAGCTCCTTCAGTCAGCTCCAACGTCAGACTGGGTTTAACTGCTACTAAAATCCTGTTGTAACAACAACATTACTGCTGATGCCTGCTTTTGAATTTTTAAAGACTTTCCACATTTTTACAGACACAAATTTAAGCAGACGTGTCGGTAAATCAAAACTGATGCCGTCGCATTTTGACAGTTCAGCTTTTCATCATCATAAAATTATCATAAAAACACATTAAGGGGGTTTGAGTAGAGAAGAAAATGCCAAACTTCTTTAATGGCTTGCCGTTCTCGTGTCCCTCGGCTCTTTGTGGCTCCGCTTCGTCATCTTCATCGTACATGCAAATGGAGGCGCTGTGTTTTTGGATGGTGTGAGCTTCTCTAGTGGTGTGAAGCTGTTTTGATGGACGATCGTTTTTTGGCACCGGTGTTGGTCACGTCTCTTGCGAAGTCTGACTACGGCCATCTCTGAGTTTTGGGGCTAGAGTTGCTTGAGGCAGGAGTACATATTATGGACAGATTATGGAGAAAAAACCAAATGGGGCATCTATAGGCCTGGACATTGAAAGGTTTGAGCCCATGTGGGGTTGGCAGTAGTTAGAGAGCTAGTTTACAGTACATTTCTGAAATGAAAAGAGAATTATTGTGTAATGACATGGACAGCATCACTGTAAAGTGGTGGTCTAAGTGACTGTGCAGGTGATCATATGATATGAGGAAGGCCCTTAATCCCGAGCTGCCCCAGGGAGGCTTCCCTTGTCAGGGAATGGCTCTGCATAAGAGTATCTGCTTAGATTAGATTAGATTTCGATTAGATTCAACTAGATTCAAGTACAAGTCCCACAAAATTTTCCAACAGCAGGTTGGAATGTTGATTTTATTTCCTGAGCTGCATTTGACTGGTTTTCTTTGTCAGTTCGGGTTGTGTTTCATTCTGTAACACTAGTTCCTTACTGTACAGGTTCTACAAGCTAGTCAGAGGCATTAGGGATTGTAAGTGTTGTAATAGATTAGGGTTTTATTAATATTTAAAAAGAGTATTTTACTAAGTTATTGTAAAACATAAGGCTGTAAATATAAATATGCGGCATTAAAAGTTGTTAAATTATCACCAGGATCTCAGCAAGGCTGTAGTATTTATAGTTCCAGCTTTTAGACTTGTGTAGGATTTAATAAAAATTTATTCTGAAGAATTAAGCTGTCCACACCTTCACCACTGGGATGATTTTGATGATTAACGGCTCATGCTCCATATCTGAAGAACCAGATGTTTTATCACAGCACATACAGAAAGTCTAAAAAGGTTTATTAACATGATCAGAAAAGTTCAATCTGACATTTCAGCTTTATTCATTCATTCATTCATTACCTGAACCACTTAATCCCAACCAGGGTCGCAGGGGACTGGAGCCTATCCCTGGGCAGGCGCCAGCACACCACAGGGCACACACGCTCACACATTCATTTCAGCTTTAGTATTGTTCTATATATAAGTAAGTATAATAATGGAAGTAAATTGTTCTGCTAGTTATAGATCATTATCACCAGTAACACAATGTAGTTTTTCAGCCTCAAATATTTTTTTACCATTCTGATGGTACATCAACTCACAATAGCTTTGATTACACTTTTATCATCGCTTGAGAGCGTCTGTATCGCCTAAACTGGCTTTATGAAACTTTGTATTCCGGGTAGGTACCTCGCCACAAAAAAGAACTACAACATTTGACTGCTTTGTGGCATATGTCACATCCCCACTCTCCCTACAAAAGACGAGGCAGGTAAACAAAGATACGAAGTTACGAACTAGGGTGAATATTGGCTTGGCTGAAAGAGGAGGAGCGATGGTGACGTGGCGCTGTTACTGTTGGAGTAGTGAGTATAAATTCCTTGCTTAAAATCTATGTCTAGTGTGTTTGAGCTTGCTGTGTGTCAGGCCGTGTTATTGAAGTCATATCCCTCCGTTTATGCAATTTATCCAGCCAGTGGCTAACATGCTAGCTAGTTGTGGATAGTTAGCATGCTAGCTATGGCTGTTCTCATTTTGACTTGCGAGCATTGAATAATACAAATATAGACAAAAGCATCTCCTGTGCAACTAGATAACTGCTGACAGTAGAGCATGGGTGTTATGTCTGTTGTCCACTGTATTTCTCACAGTAACAAATGGCTCAGACGCATCTCTGGCTAATGCTAACTGATTTTTCAGTTGATCTACGATGTTTTGTATTACAATTCGGATAATAACATTACTATCACCACTATCACCAAACAGCACTGCATTACAGTAGGACTAGAGATTATTTCCACAATGACTAATCAGTTATAGGGCAGGCCGAGATAAAAAGCAAAATCCTATCTTTTTATTTGTGGTTGTGTGTCGAGTTAGCTTTTGTTTCTGATATTTCAAAAAATAAAACGATATTCAAGTTTCAATAAAATGCTGCAAGGCTACTTAACTGGCCCGAAGACATTGGTCGCACATTAGTTGTCCTGCTTCAGGAAGTTCGCTGGTCTCGTTGGCTTCTCAACAAATGCATGTGTATTACTGCGACAGATTTTTACGACAGTTTTTTAGAGGCAGTACTGTTTCTCATCTGTATGGGGACCTGTGAGCAAATCTTACATAGTGGAAACAATGGAATGGAAATGTAGATCCTTATATTAAATTTAATCAGTTTATTAAGGTGCTGATTAAGGGTTTAAACCTCTTCTTACTAAACGGATTTTAGCCCTCATTTCTAAAAAGTATCTGGTTAAATTGCCGCTGTTGATTGTGAAGTGTCACTTCATTTCACCATCACTTCTTTCCTTCCTGCCACTTTCTTTTGCTCCCCCTCTCACTGTATCTGGGCTTACGTAGCCTGTCATGTCGTCCTTGAAGGCGAGAGAGCCGTTCGTCTTCGGTGTCTTTTAATATAAAGATGACAGTGACGTCAAGAGAGCGATGTGGATCTGTGTCTTCTTTTCTGGGAGAAGATGCCATCATTGATGCCGGGACTCAGCAGAGCGAGAGAGAGAGAGAAAGAGAGAGAGGGAGGTTTTATATTTTACACCACCAACGCAGTTTTTCCAGCTCCACTTGAGCCGAGGCCTAAATGTATTTTCCTCCGCCCTCTCTAGAATATAAAGCAATCTGCTATCGCTGCCCAGAAAAGCGTTTATTCGAAAACATTTAAAGCAATACAATGGGTTTCCAAAGCAGTGGAAAGGAGATTTGGTGTTGTGCAAAAGCTCCGTCCCAAATCACATTTGGGAATTGGATTTTGCCTTTATGAAGGAGATGTAACTCCGCAGAAATGTGAAGCAATTGTGGCGACTGATGTAATAAACACATACAGATGTGATTTGTTATTAATTCTTTTGAAGATATTTATATATTTATTTGTTTTATCCATTAAATAAATATGACATTTACATTTACATCATTTAGCAGACACTCTTATCCAGAGCGACTTACATTTCCCTAATTTCAGGGACAGTTTCCCTGGAGCAACTTGGGGTTAAGGCTTGCTCAGGGACCCAGTGCTGATAGTGCCAGAGGTGGGACTTGAACCCACGACCTCTTTGTCTAGAGACGAGGGTCCTAACCGCAAGACCACCACTGCCACCATTATACATATATTACATACATATTACATATATTAAATTACACATATATCATATATCATTTCTATTAATCTAAATAGCCTTTCCTGTTTTTTGTATTTTGATTTATCATTTTACATTATTTTCATTTTTTCAAAATCTGTGCAATCAGAATAACATAAGACATAAAAAATAAATATTGTTCATGACCAATAAATCTAAATAAATTATGTCCAAATCGTCAACGTGAGCAAAAACGTCCTTAAGAAGACATTTAAGTACACAAAACATCTAAATGCTCTGTACCTCCAAAACATCATTGAAACTCTGTGCGATTTGACAGTAAGTTGTTTTATTTAAAAAGCCGGCTGTGCTGTATAAGAGATGAGTTGTGGAAACGGAACGAATGGAATTGGGAAACGAGTCCGATTTGGGATATGGGGCCCTGATGCTGTTTCCGTGACGATGGCGTTTAGGGGACTAGTTTGACGGTGCCCCAGCGGATTTCAGGATGGAGTATTTAAAGACAGGAAGGCAGGTAGCTGGGAAGAAGCTGTTCTTAAAGTCCTGTATATATAGAACTCAGCCTCGATACAAAGCGACCCACATTTGAGAGGAAACTGGGTCTGGAGGACATCCTGTTAACGCAGAAGTCACGAGCACTAAAACAGGGTTTATTTTAAAAAATGGGGGTAAGAAAGGGGTATGTCATGGTCATTAAAATATTAAATATTGTAAAATTGTAAATTAATATAAAATAATAAAACAGAGAAGGCTAATCAGATTAATCTAATTCAAATATATGTAATTTAATTTGCTGGTAATGTTTAGTTAATAAATAAAACAAATAAACAGTGTTGGGGAGTAACGGAATACATGTACCGATGTTACGTATTCAGATTGCAAATTGTGGGTTACTGTATTCCATTGCAGTTACAGTTGAAATAGATGTTGATCAGAAAACACTTACGTTGTTTAAAATAATGGACTACATGACAGCATTTTTCAGTTTTGCATGTTTGTCCTCTCTATAATAAATTTCTTCAATTCCATTCATTACCGGAAGCCCTTCAGAACACCGACCCAAAGATTCTAAGGTAAACATCCATTTAACGTAAATTGCCGTAGTCACACAGTGGAGGAGTCAGAGCTGGAGCCAGCACGACAGAGACAGGGCCAAAACGTATTCCTGTCTTGGAAATTCAGGCAGCACTTCACATTTAAAGAAGAAAGATGGTGGAATATGAAGGGTGTGTTTCCCACATTCATAGAGTTGTTACAAGCAAGACAATGTAGAAGTAATCCTAAGTAATCAGAATACATTACTCACATTGAGTAATCTAATGGAATATGTTAAAAATGACATTTTAGGCCATGTATTCTGTGTTCTGTAGTGAAACACTGCAAATAGATGCATATTGCTGCTATTTTTAAATATTTTGCTGTTCTCTAGATTGAGGATGTGTTTTTGATCAAATTTATTTGTTTTCATTCACGAGATGAGATGGGACTAAAATGTTAACTTGCGGACTGTAGAACGTACTAATTTGGTTTGTCTGTCCAAATATTTAAGCAATGCAGCCCTGTCATTGGTTGGTTTGGTTTAGGGTAATATGCAGACGAATCCCAGCCATGCGCAAAACATAAATAAAATAATACATAGTGAATGGGAACATGGCTTTAATGGGCCGTTTGGGTGAAACTGCACTTTGTGGACATTTTATTTATAATTTGGCTGAACAGAAAACCTAATATACTTTGTTCGTGGACAATGGAAAGATGCCCTTTGCAAAGTGATGAGAGAAATATTGTTTTATTGTAAGGTGGCAGTTCAGATCCTAGAGGGGTTCCACCTCTCCAGATGGACTGTCTGATCCAGAATGTATCTCTGGGTTCGCCGGTCGTGATCGGCCGGTAGATCTTTGAGACGTTCAAGTTAGATCCCGAATATAAAAAGAAAAAACATATTCAATCTTGCCTGATTGACTTTCGGTTTTGCAAGCTCCTCCCTCTCTATTGGACCAGTCGCCACATTGTCATAGTAACGTGAAAGCGACCAATGAGATAAGAGTAAAATACTTTTCATTGACCAATGAGAAGAGTTCTTGCTGCAGATATTAGTGATGGGAATTTACTAAAAAGAGCCGGCTCTTTCGGCTCTCAAGTGGCTTCTCAAATTTTTTGTTGCTGAAATTAATTTATTACCAAAATAATGATTTACGGAGGACAAAGAAGGCACACAGAACATACACATGAAGATGTGCAATTTTAATTTTGTGAGGTGTTCATAATGTTGCAACAGCAGTGAAGTGGAAGAAATGTGCATAAGATCTGCAGCAGTTTAATATGAGTATAATATACAGACAATCTATAAGTCAATGTCAAAGTAAACTCTGTTGTCATCTCTGCTATATACTGTACAAGTACACAGAGAGACAAGACGACGTAGCTCCAGTTTTAACAGTGGAAAGAACAAGGAACAAAGAACAAATAAAGCACATAGAATAAGCAATATATAAATAAAATATAAAATATACACTTTAAACTAGAAGTAGAAGGAGAGATAATTGTCTTTTACACTGAGTGTGAATAAGTTCCGTAACAGTTTCAATATGAGGCAGTATCTCTCATAAAGTCTGAGCTAACATTCAAGTCGGATCTAGTATGTGCGGATATTGTAACAGCAGTAGAGAACTAAAGTCTGTGCAATACTTTCAATAATTTGGGCAGATATCAGTCAGTGAGAAACTACAATCATTGATATGTACAAGCAATGTTCAGTGGTTGTGCAGATATTGTAGCAGCAGTCCAAAAATTGTGCAAATATTGTAGTATAGAAAAATAATAATATAATTTTAGCGGAAAAAAAAGAAAAGAAGAAGAAACAGTACGATTACGAGAGGGGTCCATAAGCACTTCGGCATGTGCATCATACAGTGATGTGTAAAGTGCAGAGCTGCAAGTAGTCAGTTCACAGTTCGGGTCTATATGGGGTGACTTTAAAACACTCATACACACACATAGTCACACACCATCCAGCTGTATAATGTTCTCCTTTTGAGGTTTTCTAACCGATCTGTGTATTATTGTTGCTAAATTCTGCTGTGCGTTCACATAAACTCGGTTCTGATCTTACAGTAACCTCAGTGACCAAATGGAATCTTTCAGCTATTTCAGTCTTTAAATTAAAGCCACATTTTGTGTATAAAAGCTTTATTTCTCTTTGGGATTTACCAAACGTCACCACAAAATGGAACTTTTTCCATCTTTTTTCTGTCATCGGACGGAACGGACATGTGCCACACACAAACGCACACACTTTTTAAACAATATGACCATTATGAGGACTGAGATTTTAAAGCAAGAAATTTAAGTATGTCCCCACGATGACACAGGTCCCCACTTTGTTGGTGTGCAGTCAGGTCAAAATCCCCATATTGGGAGGTTTACAAAGTCACACACACACACATACACTCAGTGTGGCTGGTGTGTCTGAGCATAAGAATGGTCTAATGGTTAATTGCAGGTGTTATTTCTTTTTTAGGTCCCCCTTCGCTGCCGTGACGGACTACTCAGTGACCAGGAACAACGTCATCCAGCTGTGCCTGGAGCTCACCACCATAGTACAGCAGGTGTGTGAATCTGTTTGGGCATGTGTGTATGAAAGAATGTCACTGCAAACCTCTCTTCTTATGCTTATGCCTGTGTCTAAATGAATATATGTGTGTATATATATATATATATATATATATATATATATATATATACATATATATATACGCACATATATTCATTTAGACATATATAGTTGTTAGTGTGTGTTGTATGGTTGGTCCAGTGGGCATATTGGTCACTTTAGTGTGTGTTAGTGACACCCTCTCTCTCTCTCGGCTGTTGCTGTAACATCATTACTGCTGTTACAGTGTTGGGAATGTAATAGATGCAGTGCATGCTGGGTGATGTAGTCCCAGGGGAGGGAGAGTGTAAGTAGGCCAGGATCCTGGAGATGGTTAAACACACACTCAAGCAGCAGGTGGGAGGACAGGAGTGTGTGTGTGTGTGTGTACCTGATATACTGTATACATATACACACAGTGCCAGTTGCTAGTTTGGACGCACCTTGCAGTTGAATTTTTCAGGTGTGCCTCGTCAAGAGTTCTAGCCTTTTGATATGTTTGAGAGCAGCAGTTGTGTTGTGCAGAGGTCGGGTTGGTGAAAGACTTGCCAAGTGTGCAAAGATGTCATCAGGTGGCTATTTTCAATAAGTATAAAAATAACACTTTTTCTAAACAGTATAATTTCACACACACACACACACACACAATGGGGTTAGAAATAACATGTATGTGCTCTAGGTTTTTGATGGGAAGTATAGATGGATCAATGGGTGGATGAATGGATGGATGGAAAGATAGATGGATGGATGAATAGATGGATGAATGAGTGGATGGATGGAAAGATAGTTGGATGAATGGGTGGATTGAAGGATAGATTGATGAATAGATGGGTGGTTGGATGGAAGGATAGATGGATAAATGAATGGATGGTTGAATAGAAGGAAAGATGAATGAATGGGTGGATAGATGGATGGAAGGATGGGTGGATGGATGGATATGAGGATAGATGGATAGATGGATGGATGGATGGATGGATGGTAGATTGATGGACCGATGAATGGGTGGATGGATGGAAGGATAGATGGATAGAAGAATAGATGGATGAATAGATGGATGCATGGATGGAAGGATGGATGGATGAATGGGTGGATGGATGGATGGATGGAAGGAAGGAAAGATGATAGATGGGTGGATGGATGGATAGATGGTTGGATGAATAAAGAGATGGATGGATGGATGGGTGGATGGATGGATAAAAGGGTAGATGAATGGGTGGATGGATGGATGGATGGAGGGATGGATGGATGGGTGGATGGATGGATGGATGGATGGATGGATGGGTGGATGGATGGAAAGATGGATGGATGGATGAGAGGGAATGGATGAGGAATGAATGAATGGATGGATAGCTGGATGTTGGGTGTTGGTGGCCTAATGGTAGGACACTCGCCTTTGGACCAACCTGGGTTCAAATCCGACCTCTGGTGTTACCAACACTGGGTCCCTGAGCAAGACCCTTAACCCCAAGTTGCTCTCAGGGAACTGTCCCTGAAATTAGAAATGAAATGCATTTTTCTGTGGATAAGATAGTCTGCTGGCTCTGTAAATATAAATGGATGGATGGATCTTTCACTCTCCCTTCATTTTTTCCTCTTTTATTTTTCACTGTGTGCATGTAAGTGTGTGTTGTTTTGCTGCACCTGAGGTGTGGGCGAGATTTTAATAAGGTGCCGCTGCAGAAGACTGCATAAATGTGGGTTTGTTTCACAGCACACAGACAATTGAAATCTCTCAATCTCCTCACACACACACACACACACACACCCAAACACTCAGAGCTGTAAAGGAGAGCAGAGTGGGCAGCTCTGTAATGATGAAGGTTGACGCAGTGGGAGAGGCGCCAATTCGATGCAGAGACTGTTCCTCTTCTTTTTGCCTTTCTCTTCCTCCATCCCTCGCTCCTGTAGTGTAAGCCCTCCTCTACATTTCACATTCCCTCTACAGACTGCGTTCCACAATCAGAGATATCAGCTAACAAAAACATGTATTATTTAGGGAAGTGTGCGTGTTTGAGGTTTGCTGTAACTGATATGACATTGACTGGACTATTGTAGCACAGTCTGTATAGATCTTTATAGACACTTAATTTGCTTTCTTTCTGTAATCTATAGGTTTTTATTTCTTATTATTTATTTTTTATTGTATTTATAATGGAGGGGGGACATTAATCCTACATAAATTAATAGTGGAATTAGGACTTAGGGGTTGACTGATTATTGGCCTGGCCAATTATCTGCATTGATATTTAACGTTTTTATGGTTATAGGATGGATGGATGGATGGATGGATAGACAGACAGACAGACAGACAATGAACAGGTAGATCAGATAGATGAATGAATAGATAGATGAATTAGATGGATAGATAGATGATAGATAGATAGATAGATAGGTGGGTGGATGGATGGATGGAAGGATAGATGGATAGATGAATTAATGACTGTATTGGTGAATGGTGAATGAAATGGATGGATAGATGAATGAATGGATGGATGGATGGATAAATAGATGAGTGGATGAATGAATGGATGGATAAATTAATGAATAAATGAATGGATGAATAGATGGGTGAATGAATGGATGAATGATTGGATGAATGAATGAATGAATAAATGAGTGGGTTGATCAGTAGATCGTGGATGAATGAATGAATGAATGGGTCAATGAATAGATGGATGGATGAATGAATGAACGAATGGGTCAATGAATGGATGGACGAATGAATGATTGAATGAGTGAATGAATAGATAGGTGGATAGATGCGATGGCTGGTGGATAAATGAATAAATGGATGGCTCGATGAATGAATGAATGAATGAATGAATGAGTGAATGAATGAATGTTTTGCTGCACCTGAGATGTGGGTGAGATTCAATAAGGTGCCGCTGCAGAAGACTGCATAAAAGTGGGTTTTTCAAAGCATACAGACAGTGGAAATCTCCTCAATCTCCTCTACACTCTCTCTCTCTCTCACACACAGACACACACACCCACACAAAGATTTTTATGGTTATGGGTTTTGGCTATTTTATAAACTGTTATACCAATAAAAAAATAAACATGAATTAACATGAGTTTAGTCTGTCAACACCGAAGGCTGTATACACTGAAAGTTTGACATTCTGAAACAGAAGGCGACAACACTTTGGTGAACATGATGAAAAGTACTCAGAATTAAGCATCTACTGGTTTGATGTTGGAGCCTTATCCTAAATTTTAACCTGTTTAGATTATTTCAGCAGACATATACAGTATATTGGTTCAAAATATTGGTTATCAGTAGGGATGCACGATGATATCGGAATTGTATCGGAATCCAAAGTCCGAGGTGGGATTTTATACGGCCTGCGCATTCTATCTGAAAATGTGTGGTGTTATTTTGTGCCAGAATTCTGAGCACACAGTGGAAAATCTCTTGTCTTTACACGCTCAACTCTGCCCGCACTGGCGCTAAAAGTGCCCTGCCCGCCACTCAACTCTGCTTTTACGCTCACTTGGTACTGCGTTAGAAATGTTCTGAGGATGTAGTGGGCGATTACATGGTCACGTCTGTTTTTTTCTTTATGCGCTGAACTCTGCCTATGCTCACACTCAATTCTCCCTTCCACATTTATCAGCATCGGCAGGTATAAGCATGAAAAACATTGGATATCGGCATTGGCCAATAATTCCTATATCGTGCATCCCTAGTTATCAGTCTCCTTGATTAATAATAATCAGTATTGGTATTGGCCCTATGAAAATAACATATCAGCTGACCCATACTAATAATTACAGCCGGGCCGATACCTCAGTGTGACGATATTATCGACCGACATGACCGAACAAATTTTATGTGAATTGATATCAGACCTGATGTTTATAAACTGATTTTAAAAACACTAGAGGCCATTACTAAGTCATTACTTTCATGTTGGGTTTTAGCAGGAATAGTGTCCATGACGTCCATTTGCTGCTTATCATTTCACTTGAGCTGGTCAGACTGGTTTAGCAGGAAAATCAGCTCAAGGGTGTTGAAATTAAGAACTTTTTTCCAAAGGATCTTAAGCTCCTGACCAGATAAAACCAGCTTGATTTCCAACTCTCAGTAACCGGTTCTCTTTATGTATTTAAACTTATTTTTCTGTTCTTACAGGACTGCACGGTGTATGAGACGGAGAATAAAATTCTGCACGTGGTAAGATCCAAACTCAACCACAACACCACAACCTGGCCCTTGGTCACGTCCGCTCCCTGGCGTCCTGATTAGAGAGCAAACAGCAATAGCAAATAATTTTTGGTTTGGCTCCCACTATGCCTAGGCAGCACTTATTGCATTCCGCAGTCAGTTAAAATTTAATCACAAAGCCTCTGGGCCCAAAACAATACGTGAACAAAAAACTCATGTAAATATAAGAATACTTGCAATTTCAATATTAGTTAAAATAATCATGATTATAATTGTTGAATAAAAAAATAAAATAAAAAGAAGAATAGAAAAATGAATGTCGCTGTAAGAAGCGTACCGGGCCCACCCACCTGAGGGGAAAAGTTAAAATATGTAGAAATGTCATATGTCTTTTTTATTTTGAAATTTTATTTAATTTGTTTTGTACAAAATGTACTTAGATTTATCATTTATATCCTGATTTCTTATTTTTTCCATATTTGTCACACATTTTAGATAATCAAACAAATTTTAATATGATACAATAGAAAAAATGCAGTTTTTAAATGAAGATTTCATTTATTAAGGGATATATATATAGATAAAAAGTGAAAGTCAGTGATAATTTGAACACACCACAGCACAGCACACAGTGCACCACAACCAAATGTGACCGCTGCATTTGACCCATCCGTGAAGGAGCAGTGGGCAGCTATGGGCAGGACAATTTGTGGCCATGTGTCTGTGTAATATGTGCAAGTCAATTCCAAACATTTTTGTAAATTATCGTATCTGTTATCTTATTATCTTATGGAGTAAATTATCTTAGTCTAACCTGGAAGTTGCAAACTACACATATATTATTTTTAAATGACGTCATTAAGAGAATATGGTGCACAAGTCCTCAGTTGCTGAGCTAGAGTATATATACTGTATTTATGAACTTAAAATCTTCCTGGCCTCCCTTCTTTAAGAGCTGGATCCAGCTGGCCACTCACTATGAATACTCATCTAAAATATGTTGATTGTTTATTATTTATTCTTGTTTTTGGAGAGTTTTTTGCATGTTGTTTTATTAAACGTATATAGTATATATATAGTATAAACTGTAACAAAAACATGGTGGCATAGTGGTAGGGTGTTCGCCCCGTGATCAGAAGGTTGCAGGTTCGATTCCAGGACCCGAAATGAGTACCACTGAGGTACTCATGAGCAAGTGCGATCTAAGCACTGCTCGAGGTGCTGCCCTTGGCTGCCCTGCTCCTTCACAGATGGGTCAAATGCAGAGGTCACATTTTGGTTGTGGTATTGTAGATAATAATACATTATATTTCCAACTCTATGTATAAATGTATTTCTTAAATGAAGTGAGTGAGGAAAAGCATTATTTTATTGTATTAATAGTTTTCCTCATTCTACACATCATCTCAAAAGACTTAACACACTTAAATAAGCACTGTAAGCTCAGACCCACACGTATAGTTGCTGGACTGTGTGTGTTTTGGTCTCAGGTTGTGCCATCGCTGCTGGGTCGGGTGCACAGCTGTCATTCTCTCTGAATCCCGCCACTATAAATACCTCCACACCGCACCCGCCCGCTAGCTGCTGCTTTATTTCTCACCCGCATGCGCACACACACACACACACACACACACACACAGACGCACAATGTATACACACACCACACCACACACCCACTCACACACGCCTGTCTGCCTTCCTCTCCTTATGGGAGGCAAAATAACGCACATAAATAACCCTGGATGGCGAGCAAGCGAGAAAGAGGTGGTTAGAGGAGAGGAAAAGTGAGATGTTGACAGAGTGCAGAGATTATAATACTTGCAGAAATGCAGCCAAACGGAAGAAGAAAATCGAAGGGGAATGGGGGAAAGGAAAAACAGATATGTTGAAAAGAAAATAAGAGAGGTGAAAAGGAAGAGGGAAGCGGGAAGTGGAGAAGAGACTGACGTCGGAAGAGGGGAGAAGGAATGATGAAAGGAGGTTTGGACTCTCCTCTCTCCCCTTCTCCCTCTCTCCATCTTCCTCTCCGGATTCCACTTGCTCCCTGGAGCAGTGTTTAGCTCTTTGTGGTTTTGTTGAAACCACTTCACTAACAGCACTGTCTCCAGATCAGCTCTCTCTCTCTTTTTCTCTCTCACTCTCATCACTCAAAGATCACACAACCTAAACATCACCTCCCCCTGCCTGGTCTCCTGGATTATAATGCTATCACAAAGAATCACATATTCCTTAACTAGTGTTTACTCTTTAACATGAGGTGGTGGTGGTGGTCTAGAGGTTAGGATAATCGCCTCTTGACCAAGGGTTTGTGAGTGTGAGTCCCTACCTCCAGCGCCACCATCATTGGTACCTGAGCAAGACACTTAACCCCATGTTGCTTTCAGGGAGACTGTTCCTGTAATTAGGTAAAATAAGGCGCTCTGGACAAGAGGATCCTGTCTGATTATCGACACAGATATTTAGAATTTTTATGGGTGTTGGTATCAGATATTTTTTAAACCAATATGTTGATGAATTTAAAGCTCTCATACATTCTTTCAACAAATTAAAACAGGTCTATGAGCTCCGCTAAACATGTCTCTGAAGAGTAATTTTACCATAAGCTTTACCTCTCAGATTAGTCATTTTCACCTGCTTTTTACTCTCTATTTCAGGAGCCCTTTCAGAACAAGGCTGTTTCTCATTAGTATTCTAAATGCAAATGAGCTGCTGCTACCCACACACGTCCCTCACTCTGGAACTGGGGTGTAGACAGCACAGCAAGTGTTTACCTCACATGAAAATATTCAACATGTCTGCTCTTAACTAGACCATCCCGCTAGAGCCATGCGTGTTCCTTGCAACCTCCGCCCCGCTAGACTTGCTTCATAGTGATTCCTTGTAGCAGAAAAACATTGCGGATCAGGAAAGCGCTAGCAGTTCTACCTGGTGAGCGGAGCTTCTCAGTTTAGGAGGAGGGTGGAGTTATTCAAATGTCCCCTACTGTGGTGTAGAGGTAGGGGAGAAATCTAAATGGCTTATTTGAGCGCACAATTTCCGACATTAATAAATTACTACCAACACAATTGACCATTTTTTTTATAAAACTTAGTGTGTTAGAGGCAGTACAGACCCAAATGGATGGGCCCAATGGATTTTTTTAATAATATGGAAACTTTAAGATATTTCTGCATTAATTATGAGTGAGTGTGTTTATTCGTTAGTGTGAACACACCACAGCACTCCAGATGTGACCTCTGCATTTGGCCCTTTCATGGTGGCAGCTGTTCGTGGCAATGCCAGAGCTGTTGAGGGCCAGTACTGTGCTGATGTAGGCCACCTTTACTGAATGATTTAAATCCTCCGACCTTCGATCCCGCAGGCCGAAGGCTCCTAGCAGTTACCAACTACCCAAATTATGCAGCCCTGATATTTATTACGAATCTGGGAGGCTAAAACTAGCTCAGGTTTAGAGCCATTGCACATTATCAGTGGAGAGAAATCTGTGCTTTTAGTCGGATAATTATTATATTGTTGTGTGTGGCATTTTGGAGCCTGTTGGGCTCTTGGTAAAAGATGTGATGTCATATGTTGAGGCTGTATAGACCAAATGGCGTGCTACCTGCACTGCTTACACACTCTAATGCTAAGATAAACGCAGCTATTAATGCAGAGCTTCTCTGTTATGGCTAAGCTGTATTATCGGTGTGTGTGTTTGTGTGTGTGTGTGTGTGTGTGTTCTGCAGTGTAAGACCCTATCAGGAGTGTGTGACCACATCATCTCTCTGTCTTCGGACCCACTGGTCTCCCAGTCGGCTCATCTGGAAGTGGTTCAGCTGGCCAACATTAAACCTACTGAGGGCCTGGTAAAAACACACACACTCACACACACACCAAGACGTGTATACATGTATACATGTATACATAGAGATGGGTCGATATGTAGATATATGCATACATGTACAGACTTGGTCAGTCTCAACCCCAAACGCACCCACCCGCACGCACGCACACACCCCCACCCCCCAACCCACCCACGCTAAAGCTAATTTAATGTGAGTGTGCTAAAATTGAGATTAGGCTAAAGGGAGATAAAAGTGCTGCGTTCTCAACGGATTTAGTCCAGCTAGAGTGTGTAAGCTTGTGTGTGTGTGTGTGTGTGTGTGTGTGTGTGTGTGCGTCAAGTCGGCTCTCTAACCGAGCGTCTCTCCATTAACAGCGCAAAGCCGCGATTCAACTTTACGTGGCCAAAATTACAATGACATCCTACTTACATCTCTCCATTCATACTGAATTACAAATCATTCAGTGGCTTGCAGAGTGTGTGTGTATGTGTGTGTGTGTGTGTGTGTGTGTGTGTGTGTGTGTGTGTCTGTGTAATTGGGACATTTGTTGATGTGTGTGTTTGTCTTACAGGGAATGTACATCAAGTCTACTTATGATGGCCTTCATGTGATCACTGGAACCACTGAGGGAGTAAGAACCCATTTGTATTTTACGTGTGTGAGAGTGTGTGTGTGTGTGTGTGTGTTGATGTGTGAGAGCATGTGTGTATGTGTGCGTGTGTGTAGTCTCTCCCAGTAGAGGTCTGTCATAATGAGAAGTAAAAAGTAATGAATATTTGATAAAAGCTCAACTATCAATCACTCTCTCCCTGAACATTCCATCCCACAGATAAAGAGAGAGAGGGAAGGAGGGGAAGAAGAGAGGGAGAGAGAGAGATGGACAGAGGGAGGTGAAGAAAGAGATTGAATGAGGGGAGTGAGAGAGATAGACAGAGAGAAAGAAAGCCGGAATGAGGGGGGAGGGAGGGAGGGAGGAGAGAGAGGTTAGAGAGAGAGAGTTCAGAGAGAAGAGAAAGGAGGAGGAGATTGAAATAGTGGGGAGGGTAGGGAAAAGACAGAAAGGAGAGACTGAGAGAAAGAGAGAGAGAGACAGCGGGAGAGATAGAGGGTCAGACGGAGACAGAGGGAGAGAGAAATAGAGAGGGTGAGGGAGGCAGATTGAGTTAAACTAGAGTGAGTGAGTGAGTGAACAGGAGAGTGAATGGGCAAGTGAGTGGGTGAGTGAATAGGAGAATGAATGGGAGAGTAAGTGATTGGGAGAGTGAGTGAGTGAGTGAGTGAGGGAGTGAGAAAGTTGGTGGGAGGTGACAGGTGGTGAGGGAGTGTGATCATTAGAGGAGAGTGACTGAGTGAGTGAGGAGGTGAGTGAGGTGAGGTGGGAGTGACTGGTGAGGTGGTGAAGAAGTAAGCCAAGCGGTGATATAAAAAGAGTGAGTGGGAGAATAGGTGGAGTAGAGGTGGGAGGTGAGTGGTGGTGAAAGAGGTGGAGATTGTGAGGTGGTGAGAGTGGTGAGAGGAGGTGGTGGTGGAGGTGAGTGAGTGGTGGTGAGGTGTAAGTGATTCCAGAGAGTGGAAGTAAGTGGGTGAGTGAGACAGAGACTGAGTGAGAGAGTGAGTGAGTGACTGAGGAAGTGAGTGAATGAGAGAGTGGTGAATAGTAGGGGAGAGTGAGTGAGTGGGAGAGTGAGTGAGCGAGTTAGTTGGAGAGAGAAAGATATAGGGAGAGATAGTGAAAGAGAGGAGGAGAGATGACAAGATCAACAAGAACACATGGAGACAGTGTATCAGATAAGAATGATGTGATGTCCGATGCTGATGTAGCGTGAGATTTGATCATTCTTATGTTTGCCTGTTGGAGATGGAGGGATGAAGATGGAGAGTAAGAGACAGAGAGATGGAGGGATAAAGATAGTGTTGTACTGAGAGATGGAGAGAGAAGAAGATATAACAAGAGTCCTGTACATGAACACTGAATACTAACCACTCTCTCTCTCCCTCTCTTATTTTCTTTCTCTCTATCCGTTTGTTCTTCTCTCCCCCGCTCTTTCTCGCTAATGTGCTCTCTCTCTCTCTCAGTCTCCAGCAGACCGCTGTAAAAAGATCCATGCTGGTGATGAGGTGATCCAGGTGAACCATCAAACAGTGGTGAGCTTTATTCCTCTCTTTTTGTGTTCTCTCGCTCTTCACTTGTCTGTTTCTCCTTCTCTATCCCTCCATCGTGTTCTTTGCCGCTCCACTCAGTGTCCACCCTCTGGGCATTTAACATCGTATCAGACATCCCATATTCTCCTGAAATGTGTTTGATGTGTTAAAGTTGGATTTAAAGTGACTTCTCTTGGCCACACATCAGCATTCTGACGCTCATAATCTCGTGTGAAATCTTCAGCAGAGCTGCACTGGAATGATGATGAAATAAGGTGGATACCACCAGGTTTTGCCCAGAGGGGAGTCCACTCCAAGTGACAGAAATAAAATTGTGTGTGTGATTTGTATTTACCCCACATTGAGACAAAATTCTTACTGAGGATTTTTTCTGGCTCTCACAGTCCAAATCAGACTTTTTATTTGGAAAATGTCGAAAATGCAATATTTTAAATGGTTGGACTATTGTGTTGCAAGTGATAAGATCAGGCTTAGGTTTGTTTTTAGGTTAAGTTTAAAATAAGACAAAAGTTACAGTATAGAAGCTTACACGTGGATTACAGATCCAGATTTATTCTGGTCTACACAGATTAGGTTTAGTATTAGGTTTAAGTTCACACTTAGATTTAAAATTAAGCTTACTAGTGAGGATTAGGAAATTCATGTTTTTACACATAAATATTAATTAATACACTTTTGTCATTCTAATGGTCATTGTTGTCACAAAGGTAGTACACATGTTTATACCTCTATTGAGGATTAAGGATTCAAACAGGCAGAAGATTGTAGTTTTTGCTGCAGAAGTTAGGGTTGGATTAGGTTTTGTATTAGGTTTAAGTTTACAGTTAAATGTATAGTTGAGTTAGTTGGGAGTTGAGCTCTTATAAATAAAGTATATATAAGACCAAAATTATTCACATCATTACCAGATTATGATTAATAGTGAACTTTTAATTTCATCAGTGGGTTTCCTCTGGATATTGTCCTAGAGACATGTGGGAAAATGTTTTTTGTTTTTATTTACATTCTTACAAAAAAGTGAATAATAAATAGCAAGCCTTTATTTTTTATCTGAGCAGTCAAATGGTTCTTGTAATGGGCGACAAGTTTTGTACTATGTTTCCACAAGAATTTTGTATTTCCACTCCTCTTTTGCAGTGATCTCTAGGTCTTTGAGGTTTGAAGGCCGTGTTGCCATATATAAGGTGTAATCTTATTTAGGAATGTCTCCAAAAATATAGTGAAGTAAATCATCAAGGAGTGTGCGTCTTCTTGCAACACAGCAGTTTGGATATATTTCAACCCGAGATAAATTTTTCATGACAACAGTAGTCAGGAGTAGTGGTTGGATGCCGGAAGATAGTTTATTATGCCTTCAGACAGTTTAATTGATGACATGATCTCCGGAAGATGAATAAGTGTGAAGCATCACTCATGTAACCATGGAGACCGCAGAGTGTAGGCGTTATGGTATAGAATGTGTTGCCGTTGAGTGTTATGAGGGTTTCCTTTGACGTAACCGGGGGATGACTTGGCTGTGTGTGTTGTGTGTGTGTGTGCGTGTGAGAAGACTGGTAATTGACATCAAAGTTGAGTGTTATGTTTGAAGGCTCATTATTCTTTTCCATCAATGTGTACTAATGAATAATTTTGAATATTTCGACCACTGAGTGCCCTCTGGGTTTGGAATCTTTTAAAAGCAACCATTTGAGTCTGCCACCAGGTGCAAGTTACTCCGCCTCTTTTTTACCCCACCTGCCCCGCCAGGTTTGACATCTGCACTGATGATGCCGGTGCTAGATCATGTTGACTGCTTCACTTTTGACTTTTGATTGATTGTTTTCTTCCATATGTCTTATATTTGCCGTTTTACAGTAAATGGCAGCAAAAAAACGACAGGCGTGTTAATCCTTAATTAATTAGCACGCTGTCGGCTTCATAATTGTGAGAAGTGTTTCTAATGTGCGATAAGCAATTTGTGTTTGGAGTCATAGTGAAGGGAAAAAAAGACAGTGTGATGTGAGAAATGTGATAATCCTCCAGACCTCAAGGAGAACAAATACACAAGGAATGGAGGAAAATTGTGAGGATGAAGGAGTTCATGATGCTGTGGGGGCTAAACTTTCTCTGTTGCTATTTTACTAAATTACATTAAAGTTTGCTAGCTAATGTTAATATTATGCTAGTTAATGTTAAAGCTCCACTGGTTAATAGTAAAGTTCCACTGGGAAATGTTGAAATTCTGTTAGCCATGATAGTTCTGATAGCTAAAGTTAAAAAGTTTAAACTAGTTAAAATTCCATTTGCTTATGTTAAATTCTGGTGGTGAAAGTTTTCTGCTGGCCAAGGCTAGTTTCTGCTAGCTAATGATAAAGGCCTGCTAGTTATTGTTTAAGCTCTGCTGGTTAAAATTAAAGCTCCACTGAATAATGTATTTAAAGTTCTAAAGGCTCAAGATACTCTAGCTAGTTAAGAGTTCCACTTGATAATGTTAAAATTCTGGTAGTGAAAGTTCTGCTAGCCAATGCTAAATTGCGCTAGCTAATGCTAAAATTAGTGTTAAAGTTAGCGTAAGTGTTAACCCCAAGTTAGTGTTAAAGTAGCTTTATTAAGTTTCACCAGCTAATATCTAAGCGGATCTATAGTAGTGAGTACAGTGTTATACTACTTACTGAAAACTACTTAGAGGTAGCATTAGTCAAAACCTCTACCTGCAAATTGAGGCAAAAACTCTTAGCATGTTTGTATTGTGTGCTTCAACAAATGTTTGTGTGTGTGTATTTTTTGAGACTACGCCATGTACTGTACACACACACAAGCATAACAACCAAAAACTCAGAAAAAACCTATGCTTACAGTGTTCTACATTGCTCTGTGCTTCAGTACACTAGGGGTGGGCAACACAGACTCAAAATCTAGCCGCAAAAAATGTATTAATGATATTTGAGGCTATATCACCCTCATATACTAGAGATAGGTGATATGACCTCACATATCATTAATACAAATTCTTGAAATGTTATGATAAAATATTGCAGCTAGATTTTGAGGCAGTGTTTGCCCACCCCTACCGAGAAAAATATTTGCGTATACGCTTTCAATTTTACTGATAGATTTCAAATCAAACTGGAAATATATCGCTTTACGAAAATATTGGGGCTCTGTTAAGCAGCTGCGTTAACCTTTGCTAATGTAGCACCATTTGCAGCAAGGTCAAATTTTCACAAGCAAATTAGGTTTGTGGCAAACCTGCGGTGGACGTCTAGCAAACTTGGTGCACTTGTCACTAAAAGTTCACTACAAGTCTGCCATTGCTGGCAAGTTGTTTTGCTAAATCACATTTTTCAAAGGTTAGAGTTTAATGAATTGATTCATATGTCTTAAATAAACTATCTTTATAAATATAAATAAATAAAAAACAAATTGTCATACTGCGTATTAAATATGCATAATTCTTTTGCATTTAACAGCGCATTAGTTTATATTGTTAAATTTGAAAGAGTTTATTTAATTTTTGGTTTTATAACACTTTAACACTTTTATAACACTTTTATAACACAATTTCTTTCATATATTTAATAGAGTATTATACAGTATGTAGAGTGTAAATTCTTCAATTTCTATGTTGAGTATATTTTATATTAAATTTATATAACTTTTTAATGTGATCTGTTTTAGTAAATTTTGTAAACGTTTTATTAGAATTTATTTCGTAACCGAGGTTTCCGAGAAAAACGACCGTTTATATTCGCTGGGGTAAAATTTTGGATTTTGTTTTAGTTAACCTTCTTGCCAGGTGGGCTATCCGTGTGGCTGTGAATGCGGCGTGAGCTTCGTAAACACAAAACATAGCTATGACCGTACCAGCGCCTGTGAGTGCTACGGCGATAGTCAGCTTCAAGGCAGATTTCTCCGTTTCTCACTTGCCATGACAGGAGAAACCCGACTCCTTTGAATGTTGACATCTCAATCATATGTCGTCCGATTCATTCGATATAGGTATCATTTTGAAGCTTGATTTATGCCCTTTAATGACAACATAATAACTCAATTTTGAAACTTTGCGACAAGCGACTGGTTTTGCCGTGGAGGGTCACATTTTATTAAACATAATCCAGTCATTTCTCTAAACTTATGATGGCTACAATTTTTTTTCACACCATAATATAAATAAAAAACTAAGAAAAAACTGTATGTATTCTACATTGCTGTGTGTGTGCTCCCACCTTGTTAGCCCCCTTTCCCTCAGGACTGTGAGCGTATTGATCTCTGTTCCATCACTCAGCGTGTTAATAAGGTGTTGATAAGTGCTCAGTGATCTGCTGGCTGAGTCTGCAGGAATATTAGCATGAAGTGTTTCCACGTCCAACAATCTACACACTGTCACTTTCACTCAATGTCCATCTCATCTCACAATCACACACACACGCACACATACACACACACTCCCAACTCCACCATCGACCAGCGGAGAATTACAAACCCGCTCATCCAATCAGGATGGTCATAAATAATTCTGTGCACGCTCCACCATCCTTCCAGATTTTTACGATTCTGACGGTAACGAGATTGTGTTTGTTAGCCCCTGTCTTGCGTCAGTTCCTCTCTATATTCACTAACGTTGAATATAAAGATAAACCTGTGAACAGTGTTGGGGAGTAGTAAAGCTACTTTAAAACTGTGTAGAAACCAGCTGTTTCTGATGGGGTTGAATTGGCAGAAGTGGCATCTGCATTTGTATGTGATGATGGTCGTCTAGAGATAAAGACACTCTCCTGGACTAAGAGGCTGTGGGTTGGAATCTTATCTCCAGCACACTACCACCTGGAATCCCTAGCAAACAAAACAACCCCCAACCTCAAACTGCTCCAATGAGACTGTCCCTGTAATTAGGAAATGGAAGTCGCTCTGGGGTGCATTTCCCGAAAGCATGGTTGCTAACTATGTTAGTTGCTAATTATGTTAGCAACTAACATAGTGTACATTAGTAACTAACACTTGTGTTGCTATATGCTTTGGGAAGGCACCCCCCTGGACAAAGAGTTTGCTTAAAGACTGTAAATGTAATTGCAATGTAAAATGGGTCTGATACACTTATTGCATCGCAGTGCGCTCTAAGCTGTGAGATGGAGTTGGAGGATGGAGTCCACCTTGATCAAGATGAAAGCAAGAATCTGTGGGCGTATTTATCAAAATGATGAATGACCTAGCGAAAAGGACAGAATTTATACATTTGAGTGTAACTCAAATAATTCATAACACCGTCTAGCTTCCAAATTGTTAAAAGAATTTAGACTTTCATATTGCAACATTATGCTTCAAGTGTTTTTAATTAACTAGCTTTCAGAGTATCCTACAGCACAAATATTAAGTATCACAGGATGAAACTGCTTGGATGTAGTTAGCTAATTGTTTCTCTGTAGCTTGTACTGTAGTTAGCTACAGTAGTAAAACAGTGTCTTGGCTGTAGCTTGTATCTTTTAATCACAAATAGCTTGTACCTTGAAAAGCTACCTTTTAACACTCTCTACCACCAAAATGTAATTGTGACCTTATGGTGATTTGACATTACACTGCTTAAAAATAGATTCTCCACATTACTTATCCTCCATGTTTCACATTGTTTATTAATTTGCATTAAGAGTGAGCTACAGCACAACTATGAGGTGTTACTGGGTGAAATAAGCTTGGAGGTAGTTAGCTACTTTTTCTGTATTAGTAATGGCACACTTTCAATGCCTTAAATGTAAATGTAGCGTGACTGTAGCTTAGCGGCTTTTAATCATAAGTAGCTTTGTGAAGGTACCATTTAACAAAATACTCTCTACCTCTTAAACGTCATTGTAGCCTATTGTGATTTGACATTACATTGTTAAAAATACAATCATATAACATAGCTTTCATGTAGTTAGCTATGTTATCTCTGTATCTTGTAGTGTAGCTAACTACTATAGTAAAACAGTCGCTTGGGTACTGTAGATCAAAAAGCTACTGTGTAACAAAACACTCTCTCCCTCCAAAACATCATTGTAACCTTACTGTGACTTGACATGACATATGTATGTATGTATATATATATATATATACATATATATATATATATATATATATATATATATATATATATATATATATATATATATATATATATGTATATATATATATATATATATATATATAGCTACTATATTAAAACAGTAATCTGACTATTGCTTGCTTACTAACTAAATCATGAGAACCTCAAAAAGCTGCCTTTTAAAAGTAGCTTCCCCAACACTGCTTGTGTATCCTGTTGTCATGTAGATGACATTTGGCGTTTTGTGTGCGTTCGTGTGTATGTGTGTGTGTACGTGTGTGTCCCTGTTTGACCTTGTGTTTGTCACTGTAGGTGGGCTGGCAGTTGAAAAACAATGTCTCTTGTGAGGATCAGGAGGGTGGCTGACTGCGCCCCAAAACACGCTCCCCTCCATGACCCCTCTTGGTATGAGGTGGAAACCCCTGGCCCTGCAGGTAGGAAGCTCTCCCCTCCCCCTCCCCACCCTCCAAATAAAACCTGCAGTCCCTCCTTCTTTTCCATCAATCCTTTCCTCCTTCCTTCACGCTCTCTATCTCCCAGCTTGGCCAGCCCCCTCCCCGCCTTATTAAAACACTGCTGTTCTGGGCCTACATTGCCCATAGTGCTTTGCTGCTCTGCACCAGCTTGCTGATAGGGGTCGTTTTGGGATGGGAGCAGAGTTTGGCTGCGTGCGGTGATGGCTTAGGTGTGTGAGTGGTGCAGTAGGTCTTAGAAAGTGTGTTTAGGGATGGATAGAAAACTGTGTATGGGTGTACGTATGTTGCCTGTTTGTCTAGGTGTATATGTATGTTTAAGTGTTGTGTGTATGAGGTGTGGCAGGGTGTGTGTGTGTGTGTTTGTGTATAAGTATTTTTGCAGTTCTGTGCTTGTGTGTTAAATGTTTGTCTAGGTGTTGAAGTGTCTTTGCAGGTGTGTGTTTGTGTATAAGTATTTTTGCAGTTCTGTGCTTGTGTGTTGAATGTTTGTCTAGGTGTTTGTGTCTTTGCAGGTGTGTGTGTTTTATGTGTTGACTGTTTGTGTGTAAGTGTGTTTGCAGGTGTGGGTGTCAGGTGCTGTGTTTGTGTATGTATCTGTGTGAGGGATTGTGTTGGTGTGTGTGTCTTTTTTGTGTAAGTGTGCTTGCAGGTGTGTGTGTGTGTGTGTATTTGTTTGGGTGCCTGTGTTTGTGTGTAAGTGTGCGTCTGTTTGTCTGTGTGTCTACAAGTGTGTTTGCAGGTGTGTGTGTGAGGGGGCTGTGTTTGTGTATGTATTTGTGTGTGGAATTGTATTGGTGTGTGTGTCTTTCCTTGTATAAGTGTGATTGTAGGTGTGTGTGGGCCTGTGTTTGTGGGTGTACAGTATGTGTGTTATCTGTTTGATTATGTGTGCATAAGTGTGTTTGCAGTGTGTGTGTTGTTAAACTCTTGTAAACTCGAGTATGTGTGTGTGAGTATGAGAGTTCTAAAAGACACCAGACTGGCATTGATTAGTACTTGGACCTGGATGGTGTTTGTTGTGTCAGTAGCTGCATGGTTTTAATCTCCCCCTACATACATCCATACAGCTGTGTGTGTGTCTTTGTGTCTTTATGCATGTGTAAGTGTGTGTTACTTGGTTGCAGACTCACTTTATTCCTATTCATTAATGTAAAGTTGTAAGTGATTATTTGACATTGCGAACACAGCACAGCACAACAAAATGTGTCCTCTGCTTTTAAAAATGCAAGCTTTTTGGCAGCATTTGGGAGCAGCGCTTGAGGACGGTCCCTTGCTCTGAGTACCTCAGTGGTACCTTTAGCCTGTCTGGCACTTGAACCTGCGACCTTCCGATCATGGAGCCGACTCCCTAACGCTACCAACTGCCCCACATTTGAATTGACTGTTAAGCTGTTAATTGTTCATTTGACTTGTTTTTTCAGAGTCTCTACATTCAAAACCTGCAAAAAGTAATTAGACAACACGTCTAGGGGTTAATTTGCCGGCGACTCCCCATCAGCTTAACTTTGGATGCCTTTCAGATGAGAGGTGTCACGTCTTCAAAACCTAAAAGAAGTCCAGTTTCCTTTGACTCCAAACACTCAAGGGGTTCACTAATTAAAATGGATTCTAAGTCTGCAAAAATGAGCATTAGTTAGGTACAACTATTCTGTGAAGGACAGATGCGATGCTGCCGTTAAAATCTGTAAGTAAGTACATTTTTAAGTGAGTGGTTAGTTGTCAGCGTCAACCCGCCTCTGGAATTGCCCAATCCAGAGAGCACTGCTTGTGCAATCCAGGATACCTTGCTCATGAGTACCTCAATTAATTTTGCTTCATCGGTCCCGGCACTTGAACCGTGAACCCTCCGATCACAGACCTGACTCCCTAACCGTTATGCTACCAACTGCCCCAAAATAGTTGGCAAATTTCAGTACCAATTAGGACACTTTTGTTTCTGGAACCTGCGTATGTCGCCTACATAAAACTGCCCCAAGAGTGGAGCGCACACGTACACAGCCTTAAATGTTGAGCTCTGCTCTCAATTCACAAGAGACCCAAATGACACTGTGTGATGGAGCTTCATTAGTGGGAGCAGCATCTCCGGTCTCTCAAGACTCTCATTTACTTGTGTTTGAACCCCGAAGCGGGCTAGAAGGATGGTTTCGGCTCGGCTCTTGTTGCTCTGGGACCTATTAAATCCTGCTTCCGTTGATGCGCTCCAGCCTCCAGACGCTTAGCTCGGGATGTAAAGCCTCCTCGGCTTTGACGACTTACCGACTTTGCGGCTTTTCCGAGCGGTCGAGTTTTTTTTTTTTCGCCGGACTTTGGATCAATGTGACATCGATTTCTCTGTCCTGTCTGTCCTCTTGCAGCCCGTCGCTCCCAAGAGCCCCACCAGCAGCTCGGCCACGCCCACCAGCACCATCAGCACGCCTTCCAAACGCGATAGCTCCGCCCTCCAGGACCTCTTCATCCCACCCCCTCCCTCTGAGCCCTACACGCCCAGGTAAACACACCTGCTCCTTTTCATACGCTCCTCAACGATTCATCGTTTAACAATGATCCATGTGTTCAATGCAGCGACACTTTGTCAATACCAAAACGTGTGCATAATGGCCTTTAGAAATAATACAAAAAACATGAGAAGAAAAGACTGCACCTATAGTACATATAGCAAATTTCTAGGTAATGAATTAATTTTAGCTGAAATTTGTCAGACCCTTCAGGATTTCGTGATGTTGCGATCGCAACTATACTTGTAAATTCAGCCAGTCCCGAAATTCATTACTATCGTTGCAATTGTGACCAATTACTGCAACTTTTCCTCAATTTTTGACCAATCAGTGTAGCTTCCCGCCAAAAGTTGAGCCATACGGCAGCAAACTCACTTCCTTGTTACGTTTGGAAGACGCAGGAAACGTGTGATTTCCTCAGATATTACCTTCAATAACTAAATGGTTAAAGGTTAACACAAATAATTCCTTGTTTGAGACAACGTACTTGGCAGTAAATTTCATTCTGATTCTGAACTTAAGACTAAATGTTGCATGTGGGAGGTGGTAGTAGCGAGGCTGGCGTTAGTGACTCTGATGTGTGTGTGTTTAGGGATGAGCAGGGGAACTTGCCTGGTGATGATCGAGGACAGGAGGAGTTCCCAGCAACTAAAGGCTCCAGGAGTCTCCCCAACTTCGTTCCTGGACCAGGTACTGGTGATCGCTTCCTGCTGGAGGGCTGAGCAGTGCTCTGCTGCTGGTCTTTGACCCTGCGCGGGCCCAGCCTCGCAGAGAACAACCCCTCGGTACACATACCCTTTTTTTTTAACAAATAGTGATATAGCACAGCAATTTTTTAAAGACAGGTATTTTCAACTACCAGGTCTTTCTCGTTGGCGTTGAATTGGCAGAAGTGGCATATGTTAGGCTATCAGGGGTGGTGGCGGTCTAGTGGTCACTAGAGGAACCTTGTCTCTGAACCCAGAGGTTGTGGGTTTGAATCCTACCTCCAGTACTACCATCATTGTGTTATTGGGTCCCTGAGCAAGGCAGCTTAGCCCCCACGTTGCTCAGGAGACTGTACCTGAAAGGTGAAATGGAAGTCTGTGTTTTGGAGTGTTTTCACTTGGTCATTTCAGCCCAGCGAACTCCAGATCGATTAGCAGTCAGTATTTTTTGCATTATGTGTGAACACATGCGCGAACTCAGGGCCTGAAACAAGCGAACTGGGGCCACATGGAGGTGCGTCTCAGTCTGGTTAAAAGCTTTAGTCCATGGCCTTGGGACTAGTTTATTTCGCCTTCTAAGCATAAGCGCTCCTGGTTAGTTTGACAGTTTTGTTTTGAAGAAAAAAAAAAAAATGGGCAGAATAAAAGCGATAAAGAGTCTGAGAGCTCCATAAAGATAAAAGTATGAACAGAAAAAAAGGACTGAGAGGCCCCATCTACAGGCTAGGGGAGTGGACCAGAAAGAGAACCGGAATT
Organism: Distichodus sexfasciatus; assembly: GCA_032718565.1. Taxonomy (NCBI): domain Eukaryota; kingdom Metazoa; phylum Chordata; class Actinopteri; order Characiformes; family Distichodontidae; genus Distichodus; species Distichodus sexfasciatus. The sequence goes on from JAVGVS010000046.1 coordinate 1,388,611, forward strand.
ACACAAATGAACTCCCCAGTGTGAACATCAAAGAACGAGTTCCTTTCTGTTGATCCACTTTTGGACCCACTTCTGAGGACTGAGTTGGTTTCATAAGAGACTATAGGTGAAAACACCCTATGAGTAAGCAGCGGCAAGATGGAGTCGGAGGATGGCATCAACCTTGACCAAGTTAGCTGCTAACATAACAATACATTAGCAAATATGCTTTTGGGAAATGCACCCCTGGATAAGAGCTAAATGTAAATGTAAATGTAAACTGTAGGTAATATATATTAAGTAATAAGCAGTATACATTTAAATGTAAACAGTGCTCCTTATTACTTAACATATACCTACATATATAATATAATATAATATAATATAATATAATATAATATAATATAATATAATATAATATAATATAATATAATATATAATATAATATATAATATAATACATATGCAATATATAGCCGGTATTTGAGAACTTTACCTGAGAGATCTTACCTACAGCAGAGAATCCCCTGTGTCTGCAGGTTATATAGTGGCAATGGGGTGTGTTTACCACTCTGCAACAGCTGGATGTAGGTGTGTGTGTGTTTGTGTGTGAGGTGTGAGACAGAATATTGATTTGCAATGTTGCTAGTCTGGATAAAATCACTTTGAGCTGCTCTGTCACCACCAGATCCAAAATCTTGCACTTATGAATGTGTATGTGTGTGTTGTCTGTCATTTGGAGAATACCAGGGCTGATAGCGTTCAGGGCTCCACGCCGGATCTCCGGTGTACCGACGTGGCTGAGAAAATAATAAAGAAATAAAAATCAGGTTCGCCCAGTGATCTGACACTAGATCTCAGAGGCACAGCTCAGAGCGCAGCTTTCACTCTCAACCACACCAACAATAGGCCTACTAGCCAATACGCCAATCGGAAATAGGGAAGGGGCGGGCCTTGGGTCTTGGCCAAACAGATTGATACAGATCCAGCAGTCATGGACGGCACGTTCATGAAGCCAGGGGAAGACACCAAAGATGTCGGTAAAGGCATAAGGAATAAGTGGCGCTGGGCTTGGATAGAGGAGGTGGGTGGTGACGAAAAGCCCTTTGGAAGCAAGGAGCATGCTTCTGTACTTTGTGCGCAAGGAAGCTGCTATATGGAACTAGCGGGAAAAAAGTGCTGTCACGGCACAAATTAGACCCTAGTCATAAAGCAGCAGTCCGAGCAATGTAACACACCTCACGTTTGCCGGGGGCAACAGCCACGGCAGATATTCCACCCTCAATGACCAATCGCGTGGCTAATTAAAAAAAGCTCCTTCATTGCTGAGCATGACCTGTCATTTACTATCGCTCATCCACTCGTCACTTTATGTAAGAAATTAGGAGAGGATAAACACGCCCTCACACATCTGTCCGTCTCGAGGCAGCATGCGAGCTGTCTTGTTACACACGGCATCTCACCAGAGTTTTAAAAACGTCTGTCTGAGAAGCTAAAGAATGGCATGTTGTCACTCAACATTGATGAGGCCACGGACAAAAGTATGAATAAAATTCTAAATGTACTGGTCCGATTTTATTGTTGATATCAGGAATTAAATTTTAACTAGTTGAATATCCAGTTTCTGATATCAGGAATATCATTGTAACTAGATATAATTAAATTGTAATCATAACTAGTCACAACTGAATTCCTGATATTAGAAATTGGATATTCAACGTTTTATTCCTATTATCAACAATTGGCATTTCAACTAGTTAAAAGTGAATTCCTGATATCAGAAATTGGAATTCTAACTAGTTCAAATTGAATTCTAACTAGTTCAAATTGAATTCCTGATATCAGAAGTTGGAATTTTAACTAGTTAAAATTCCAACTCCCACTGAGATAAATGAGGAAATCGTTTTGAATCTCACTAGCCAAAATAGAATTTCCGATATCAGGAACTGGAACTGAAATTTGTGATATCAGACATACACATTATAACTAGTAACAATTGACTTTCTGTTATCAAGAATTTGCGTTGTGACTAGTTAAAACTGAATTTGTGATATCCTCTAAAAACGAATTAAAGCTAAAACGGCTTTCCATACCCTGCTCACCTCCCGGGCGTGGAAAAAAGTTCAGGCTCAGGATTTTTTTTCACTGTCAGCCCTGGAATACACAAATGGTTTTTAGACATGCTATAATTGAATTCTACAACTCCACCTGCTGTGTCTCATCATTGTATATACACTACCACACTAAAGTTGGGGACCACTTGGAAATGTTCTTGTTTTCCATTGAAATGAGCAGCACATGCAGTTAGAAATCGTGACTTTAATGGAAATGAGGAATGTGTTTCTTTAAACTTTGCTTTCATCAAAAAAATTTGCAGCAGGTACCTCCTTTGAGACCTTAGGCACTCTAGCTGTCAGGTTTTCATGGTAATCTAATGAGATTTTACCCCATGCTTCCTGGAGCATCTCCCACAAGATGGATGACCTGCAGGGGGCTTTGAAGGTGATAAAATAAGAGATTTGTACAGAGTGGAAGAGACTTTGAGGAAGGAATGCTATCACAAGATTTAGCAACGTCATGCCATACCCTGTGGACAGCACCTGACTGGGGCCAGTTTCATCTTACAGCAGGATAATGACCCAAAACACCTCCAAAATGTGTCAGCGATATTTAAAGAATGAGCAGTCAGCCAGAATTCTGACTGTAATGGAGTGGCTAGCACAGTCTCCCAATCTGAACCCTATTGAGCTGTTGTGGGAGCAGCTTGAGCGTGTGGTACAGAGGACAACTCCATTAAGCCAGTCCATCTTGCGGGAGATGCTCCAGGAAGCACGGGGTGAAATCTCATTAGATTACCTTGAAAAATTGACAGCTATGTCCGCCAAGCTGTAACTGCAGCAAATGACAGTAAAGTTGGAAAAACACATTCATCATTTCCATTAAAATCATTATTTCTAACTCTGACAATGTCTGCATGTGCTGCTCGTTTGCTACAGTTCCTATTCAAACCCTCTCATCCTCCCTCCCTCTTTCTTTCTTTCTTTCTTTCTTTTTTCTTTCCTTCTCTCTCCTTCTCTCTCAGGTCGTTTAAGGCCCATCTCAATGCCTGTCGAGTACAACTGGGTTCCAGATTACGAAGACCCAGCCAGACTGAAAAGAGAGGGCAGGAGAGGTGAGTGTCTTACACACACATACACACACTCTGTCTTTCCCTCTCCACTCTGCGCTCAGGTCAGCAGTCTGTCACACTCAATGATGTGTAATCTTTGTCATCTTTTTCATGCTTCTCTACCATCTGTCTTTTCTTCTCTTTCTTCCTCTCAGAATCTGTCGCCTTTTCCTCCAGTCTAATTGAATTGTGCAGAAACTGGAAAATCTTTATGAACCCTTTTTTAGGCATTAATCATTGAAAACAGAACGTCTACGAACAGGCTGCTGCCCGGCTTTCAGCTTGTTTGTGATCACAGGAGCTCAGTTGAGCTGCTATTATTAAGGATTTTGGCTCATTCCCAACAAAGCAGCGACACTGGCATGGAAGTGTTGTGATGCTACAAGTGTTTAAAACAGCAGCATTACTGGACTTTTTATACACATCAGTACCACAACTTGGTTGAGAGTGTCAACAATATCAGAGATCGGCATGACGTTATAACCTCACGTTCAGTAAAGTGGATTAAAAGTGAGTGATATAACACAACACAGCACAGCACGCGGTGCACCACAACCAAATGTGATCTCTGCATTTGACCCATCCGTGAAGGAGCAGTGGGCATCTTTAGCAGTGCCTCTGGAGCAGTGCCTGGGGATGGTACCTTGCTCATGAGTCCCTTGGTACCAGACGATTGAAATAGTAATCCTCCTCAAATGACTGTTGCTACAACATTGCCATGTTCTGCTACTGCTTATTTGCACAACCATTGAAAATTAAATGTACATATCACTGGTCACCTTTTAACTGACTGTATCTGCACAAATTATTGAAAAGTATCGCACAGACTCTAGTTCTCCACTGGGTGCTGTTATAATATCTGCACAAATTTGACTGTTACTAACCTCATGCACATTCAGTATAAAAGTCAATTTCCACTTTTGTAGGTTAATACTACATCCAAATTGTCCCTCTTTCTACTTCTTTTTTTCTAGTTCTTGTTTAGTTAAGTTTATATTTAATACTCCATTTCTAGTTTAAAATGTATATTTTGTACTCTATTTATATATAGTTTATTCTGTATGCCCTATTTGTTCTTTGTTCCCGGTTTCTTGTTGCACTGTGAAAACTGGAGCCACGTCGTCTCTCTGTATATCTGTACAGTATATAGCAGAGATGACAATAAAGTTTACTTTGACTTTGACCTCTACCAGGTCGGGACTTGAACCTGCAACCTTCTGATCACGGGACAAACTCCCTAGGTTTATAAGTCAAATATAAATAACTTGAATTTTAAATTGTTATTCTTTATGTCGCCAACTCTTGGCAGTGTTGCAGTTGGAAGTTGCAGACTTCGGGCCTGTTTGCACGTTTGCAGATATTTTTATATACGCATATTTTTTTGGACGTTTGGGCCCTTCATTTGCATGTAAACAGAGTTTTAGCCACCTCAAATGCATGATTTTTCAATTTGCTGGATTCAGTACATACGTGTTAGTAAAAGTATGTGTTTATAAAAATATCCGCATATGTGTAAACAGGCCTTTGGGTTTGGGTAATGACTCGGGTGGGATGGATTTGTTGCTTTTTTTCATGGCATGTCAGGACTGAAATTGATATAGTTTTCCACGACCATTTCTACCTAATTATACAAGATTTTTCATCTCACACTAGAAAGGTGAAGTGTGATTAATTAAGGCTCACTTTGCTGATTAATTATAAATTCAATATATTATGATTTAATTAATTTGCACAAATATTCCCGAGCAGTTTCTTCAACAGTAAAATTAAACACAGTGAAATCAGCACAGTTGGAATTTAATGTGAACGTTTTGACACTTTTTAAAAATTCTTTGTCATTACTCTTTTTTTCTCACAAAGATCAAAAGGGGCAGTTGGTACCGTAAAGGTCAGGGAGTTCGTCCTGTGATCGGATGGTCGCCGGTTTGAATACCGGACTGGTAAAGGTACCACTGAGGTACTCATGAGCAAGGTACCGTCCCCAAGCACTACTCCACAGATGCTGCCAAAAAAGCTGCCCACCGCTCCTTCACGTATGAGTCAAATGCAGGGGTCACTTTTGGTTGTGGTGCACTGTGTGCTGTGCTGTGGTGCGTTCACAATGACAAATAATCACTCACTTACACACTCTCACATTAAACTCTCTCAACATCTGTCTCATCTCTCTGTTTATCACTCCATCTGTTTTCTATACATTACCATACTCTGCCTCCTCCCTCATTCTTTTTCCTCAGTTTCTTCTCCGATTCTTAATTATAAATTCAACGCTACATGATGTAATTAATTTGCACAAATGCTACAGAGAAGTTTCTTCAATCGTGAAGTTCAAGAACACAGTAAAATCTGTTGAATTTGGACAAAAATATACTTTTTGAAACACTTTTTTGTCGCTAAACTGTTTTAGCAAATATCAAATGGACACAATCAAATTCTCTCAACATCTTCCTCATCTCATTTCATTCTCACTTTCTTTTTCTCCCCCATTCTCTTCCTCAGTGCTCACCTGCTGCTGAATTATAAATTGTAAATTCAATAGTATAGCATGTAAATGTTCACTAATATTCCAGAGCACTTTTGTCAACCCTGCAATTTAAACTCACAGTAAAATCGTAACATTTTAACATGACTTTTAAACAGCTTTCTCGTCTGTAGTGCTGTTTATTTCTCTCTGTATTTTGCTGTGCTCAATCTCTTTCTCTCTCTCCCTCCCTCTTTCTCTCTTTCTTTCTCTCTCTCGCTCTCTCCCCCGATTTTCCCACACTGTGGAGTTGATTCTTCATGCTACCCGCTTTGAGGTGCCAGTGAGCGCTAGCGTGCCAACACACACACACACACACTTTTTAAACGGGACTGAGATTTTAAAGGGAGAAGTTCAGCTTGAATGTAAATTGGTTTTATGTCCCTATAATGACACACGTCCCACTTTATCAATGTGGAGTCAGATCAAGTCCCCATTTAGGGGACATACAAACACACACTCATACACACACACACACACTGAGGTTTTTAGAGTTTAAAGAGGGTGTTTAAGCCTAAAGAAATAATTTTGTTGCAGTGATTAACTTTGTGGGGACTTTTACATCCCCATACTGACACAGGTTCCTGGTGAATGCTTCTCATCCTCATGGCCAACCAGTTTGTTGGAAAAAAATAATATTTAGGATATTTTGGGAGCAGGGGATTAGATTAAGACATCAAGGGCCAATTTCCCAGTCGGGGATTAATCTTAGTCATAGACTTATCTTTGAGTTTGAATGGTAAATCTCCATTGATACTACAATGTAGTCCAAGACTAGGCTTAATCCACGTTCAGGAAACCAGCCCCAAGTGTTGCTTATATGTACCAGTGGAGGAGGTTTATTAGCCCTAGACCATACGTGTGTGTGTGTGTGTGTGTGTGTGGACATGTATTTATCGCATTGTGGGGACCTTTTTGTCCCCTAAAACCACTTTTATCTGTTTTTTGGGGCTTTGTGGGGACATTTGAGAGGTCCCCATGAGGAAAAATGACTTTATAGAAAATGTGCTTGTTTTATTTGAGAAACTAAAAGAGGTAAAAGATGTGCTTTTGGTTACTGAGGTTAAGGTTAGGGTTAGGATTAGGTGTAGGTGTAAAATTATGTACTTTAGTCATTATGGGAGTCTATGGAAGGACCTCACAAAGATAGTAATACAAAGACTGTGTGTGTGTGTGTGTGTGTGTGTGTGTGACAGAGATAGATAGAAAGAGAGAGATCAGAGGGTTCTTCATTCTTGGCTGCTGTGTGATGCTCGGTCTCTCTGCATTGTGAGCAGATTAGTGCTGTGATGGCTCTTTCCTTTCTCACACACACACACACACACACACACACACACACACACACACACACACACGTTCAGTCACTCAGACACACACACACACATACATATGTGTCCTCTTATCTTGTTATATATTCATCCCAATTTCTCTTCTCCCTCACAGGCACACACTTCATTCATTCACTCACTTACAGTTCATTCACTCACTCACACACACTTTTTGTTCATCGCTCACTCACTCATTCACTCCCTCACTCACACACTTCAATCATTCACTCACTCACACTTCATTTATTCACTCGCTCACTCACAATTTTGAATGCGCTTAATCACTCACTCACACTTTTCATTCATTCACTTATTCACCCACACACACCTTTCATTCATTCACTCCCTCACTCTCACACACACACACACACACACACTTCACTCATTCACTCACTCATACACACTTCATTCATTTACTCCTTCATTCACTCACACACACTTTTCATTCACTCACTCACACTTCATTTATTAGCTCACCTTTTTTTTTCATTCACTTGTTCACTCACTCATACTTTTCATTCATTTATTCCTTCACTCACACACACTTCAGTCATTCACTCTCTTATTCAGTCACTCATACACACTTCATTCATTCACGCACACACTTTTCATTTACTCACTCAGTTCTTCATCCCAATCTCTCTCTCTCTCTCTCTCTCTCTCTCTCTCTCTCTCTCTCTCTGACACATACACACACACTTGTCACTCATTCACTCACTCATTCTCCAAAAATTCTGATCAGATGACATACAGTATACATCATACATTCATGCACTCATTCATTTTCCGAACCGCTGACTCCCCATCAGGAACTTAGGGGCACAAGACGATGACCAACCCTGGGCAGGCGCCAACACACCGCAGGGCACACACACACACAACCACACTCACAATCACACCTTACGGGGCCAATTTAGAGTCACCAGTTACCCTATAGTGCATGCCTTTGCACTGTGGGAGGAAACCGGAGCACCTGGGGGAAACCCACGCAAACACAGGGAGAGCATGCAAACTCCACACAGAAAGGCCTTACAGCCGTCCCCGGGGTTCTAACCACTACACCACCGTGCCGACCATATATGTGACTCTGCACAGCAAAACCAGTCGCTTGTCGCAACGGAGGTTTCCGAGAAAAACAAGCGTTTATGTTGCGTGGGGTAAAATTTTGGAAAGTTTTGAAAAAGTTTTGAAACAGTGGAAGGTCTATGCTGTACTGTTGTGAATGAATTTCTTGAGGTGAGGAATTCAATTCCAGCAGAATGTTAAAAGTTTCTGTTTTGACCGCTCTACTTCAATATTTACGGTAAATCCACTGGTTGACTAGCGTGAAGATATTTCTCCGGAATCCATCTTCGTCTCCCGAGTTCAGTTAACCTAACGCAGGTAGGCTATCCGTGTGGCTGTGAATGCAGCGTAGGCTACCGTAAATACAAACGTAGCCGCGACCGCACCAAGCGTCTGTGAGTGCTACGGCGATAGTCAACTTCAAAGGCAGATTTCTCCGTTTCTCACTTGGCGTGACAGGAGAAACCCGACTCCTTTGAATGTTGATATCTCAGTCATATGTCGTCCCATTCATTCCATATAGGTATCGTTTTGAAAGTTGATTTATGCCCTTTCATGAAAACATAGCCTAATAACTGCCTAATAACATTTTTGGAAAATAACAATAACAATTTTGAAAATTTCCAACAAGCAACCGGTTTTGCCGTGCAGAATCACATATTCACATATCATACAGCACAGCTCAATCTAGAGAGAGAGAGAGAGAGAGAGTGCACAGGAAGGGATGGAGCAATAAAGTGATGCTTATACAAGCAACAGAGGAAAAAGCAGGATGTGGTAAAAGGACAAAGATCTTTTAAGGTCACCCTAAGCTCAACCAGCCTTCTCTCTCTCTCTCTCTCTCTCTCAGCCTCATCTCCTCCTGCTGCATGTCGTCCTTCATCACATTGCCACTCTGTAGAATCAGGATCAGATTTATTTGCCAAACAGGTTTAAAAAAGTACAAAGAATTTGGGGCAGTTGGTAGCGTAGCGGTTAGGGAATTGGCCCCGTGATCAGAAAGTCACAGGATCAAATCCTGGTGGGGTAAAGGTACCACTGAGGTACTCATGAGCAAGGTACCATCCCCAAGCACTGCTCACCGCACGCTGCACAAAAAAGCTGCCCACTGCTCCTCACATTTTCTTTTTTCTCTCTCTCTCTCTCTCTCTCTCTCTCTTTCTCTCTGTGTCGTATCTCATTCTTTGTGCGGTCGCCGCAATAATTTTAGTGTAATTAATTAGCGGCGGAACGAAAGAAGAACTTGAACAGACTCTCTAAGAAACTTTCCCATTGGAAAGAAATGATGGATGGAGTGTTAGAGGGAGAATGAAAAAGTGAGAGCGTGTTTGTGTGTGAGGTAGAAAGCAAGAGGGCAAGAAAGACGAGTAAGGAAGAGTTTGAGGGGGAGCTGAGTTATTGAAAGAGAAAGAGACAAAGAGAGGGATGAAAAGAGGGAGAGAATGAGAAGCAGAAAGACATGGGAGTTAGAGAAAATGTATTTGAGAGAGTAGTAGAGAAAGCGAAAGAGAGAAAGATATTAAGAAAAAGAGAGAGAAGGAGAGGTACTGATGGGAAGAAAGAGAAAAACTAGGGAATAAAACAGGGAGAGAAGGAGAAATAAAGCAGTTAGAGAAAGTGTATTTGAAAGTGTGTGGTAGAGAAAGAGAAAGAGAGAAAGATATTGAGAGCGAGAGAGAGAGAGCGAGAGAGAGAGAGGGGAGAGAGAGTTATTATTTTGAAGAAAGTGAGACAAAGGGAGAGAGATAGAATGATTAAAAGAGGGAGAAGAAGGAGAACGAGAGGAGATAGGGGACATGTATTTGAGAGTGTGGTTGAGAAAGTGAAAGAGAGAAAGATATTAAGAGAGAGAGAGAGAGAGAGAGTAAGCATGTTTGAGACAGAGAGAAGGATTAAAAGAGGGAAAGAAAGAGAGAGAGTGAGGGGTAAAGCATTTGTGAGGAGAAGAGTGCATGTGTGTGAGAGAAAAGAAGGAAAAAAGAGTAGGGAAAAAAGAGGAAGAGGAACTCCATTCTGCAATCACTCTGTTGCCATAGAGACAGCATCTCCCGCCACGTTGTACATCCCATTGGCTGCTGCTGGGCAACAGGGGGAGCTGGAGGGCGGGAGAGAGGCGGAGTCACGCTGCACGATGGAGGAGAGAGAGAGAGAGAGAGAGAGAGAGGGAGGGACTAGAGGATGAGTGTACTAGTAGAACTGAAACTCTGCACATTTACATCATGAACGGAATAAAGTCTGGGGGTCGACCGATGTGAGGCTCTACTCAGGGCCGATACCGATGCTGATTGTTATTACTAAAAAACAGAGAGAACCGATATTTTGAACCAGTATATTTCTGCTATGAACAGCACTGGAGAAATTCCCATGCAAACTGTGGGGAGAGTTTTACGTGAAATTATATGTTAAGTAACATCTTTCAACAATGTGTTTTAAATAAAATCTTTTCTAATGGAAGCAACATCAGCGCTACAGCTTTACTGCACTGTACCATAGTGTACAGCTTGTGTTTTGCATGAGTGAGTGAGTGATTGTCATTGTGAACACAGCACAGCACACACCACACCACAACCAAATGTGACCTCTGCATTTAATCCTTCTGTGAAGGAGCAGTGGGCATCTAACAAGCACCCGGGGGAGCAGTGCTTGGGGACGGTACCTTGCTCATGAGTATCTCAGTGGTAACTTTACCAGCCCTGGATTTCAACCAGCAACGGGGCGAACACCCTACCGTTACGCCACCAGCTGCCCCGGCTGTGTTCCTGCGTATGTCGCTCATCCTCACTGACACTCTGGCGTTTCTGAAGCCAGGTTTTGATGATGAACTTGATTGGAACTTATTTTTCCCTCCACAGGACTTTAACCAAATAACTGGAAAATATACACATCTAAAGTGTGTCTCTCTCTTCCTCTCCGTCCCTCTCCCTACCCCTTTTCCGTTCTCTTCTCCCTTCCTCCCCTCTCTCCCCCACGTTGTGTCTCTTTCTCTCTTCTCCTCTTTAATCCTTACACTCTCTCCCTCATCTCTGTACCGCTCTTTCGCTCGCTCTCCCCCTTTCTTTCTCCCATCTTTTTTCTCCTCATCCATTCTCTGTCTGTGTCTGCCTCTCTTTTCTCTCCCACTCTCCCTTCTTCTTTTTTTCTTATCATTCTCTGTCTCTCTTTATGTATGCTCTGTGTGTCTCTTTACCTCTTCCTTCTCTCTATCTCTCTCTTTGTATCTCTTCATTACTTTCTCTCTTTCTCCTTCCTTCTTTTTACCACTCTCTCTCTCTCTCTGTCTCTCTCTCTCTCTCTCTCTCTCTCTCTGTGTCCCTCTTTCTCTTCATCTCGTTCTTTTCATTTGTGTCTATCCTCTCGCTCTCTCTGTCCCTCTTTTATCATTCTCTTTTCTTTCCCTTTCTTGTTTTCTTTATTGTTCTCTGTCTCTAAAAATATTCTCTGAGTATCGCTCTATTTACCTCTTCCTTCTCTCTTTTCTTTTCTCTTTCTTCTCTGTGACTTTGTGCTCTGTCTCTCCCTCTCTCTCTCTCTCTCTCTATCTCTTTCTTATTCTCTCTGTATTTCTCTTTGCACTTTCTCTTACCCTCTTTATACCTCTCTCCCCTTCTCTTTTTCCATCATTCTGTCATTGTCTGTCTCTCCATTGTGTATCTCTCTTTTTACTTCTCTCTCATCTCTCTCTCATATCTCTCTCTCCCCCCCCCTTCTCTCCCTCTGTATATCTCTCTCCTTTGCTCTTCCTTATCTCTCTCTCTCTCTCCTCTCTTTTCACTCCCCACCCCTCCCTTTCTCTTTTCTCTTTTTTCTCCATGGTTCCCCTTCTTTCCTCTGTGCATCTCTCTCTCTCTCCCTCTGTCCAGATAACTCTATGTTGAGGTATGTGAGTGAGGATAAAGCTGCAGACGAGTATCTGACCAGTCGCAGTGCCAAGAGGGACACGGGGAAGCGCGGGAAGAAGAAGAGCGATAAGGCAGGAAGCCCCGCCCACTACGCCCTGCTGCCCGGCCTGCAGATGGAGCTCCTGCGCCAGGACACCACGTCCACCCCCAGCCCTGACTCCACCTCCCACTACCACGTCAGTTCCACCCCACGCACATTAACAGCTAACATTCATCTGCAAACTCAAATAGCTACCGGGAGCGACGCGACTAACTTAATTACCTTCATCGGCAGCACTATTATTTAAGAAATAACTCTTCTTTTACATGAATATGCCAGGAAATATGATGCGTTGTTACAAAAAAACGGTATATTTCTCTCATTACATAGACGGCTATTTTCGACTGATTGGTGCCATTGAAATGGCAGAAGTGGCATCTGATAGGCTGCCGTGTCCATGTGGTGCATGCTAACGTTAGCTAGCGTTGTAGTAGACGCTAGAGTTTTGAAAGAGTTTGAGCTTTTGAAAGTCTCATTCTTGTCATGGACTCGACAGAGAGGACTCGGGACCAGCCGAGACCACAGCTCTCACAATATTACTAAACCTCTTTGAGACTGACGCAGACGTTTGCATTGTTTATTAATTAGTGTTTTAATAACTCAGAATCCCTTTAACCTACCCAAACCATACACCCACTGTCAGAATTACAAGACTTTGAAATTACCAGACATTCATTCCTCTGTATGTGAAATTATTTCAGAGTAATTACGTGCACAAAAACTGAAGTAATTGCATAAAAACACTTTAATTGCATTATTCGTGATGTCAAAACGCATTAGCGCTCGTGACTCTAATGTGGAACGCCATCATGCGCTAAAAAATAATCTTCCAGAAAGGCTAAAAGCAGCTCATTGTATAGGCCAAAATGAGTCCAAATCGACTGAAATTTTGCATTTCTTTATTTTCAATTGATCAGAAAATGATTTTTCCACTTTGGTTGTTGTTAGAGAGGAATCCATATGGAAATGATAAATATAGAAAAATCCATTGTTTGTTATCAAATGATTTTATTCTGTATCCAGATGGATACCAAACGGATAAAGAAGTGTTTCCACCTGTCCAACCTTATTTTTCTTCACAGCACTAAGTCATAGAATGTCTCCACAAAAACTAAAAACCCTGCAAACCAATAAAACAGTGAGTTTGGTCTTGAGGGGTGTTCACTGTGGTTTGTTTGAGTTTAACATATGATGTTATCAGTTTGGATAACTGCTTCCAGTGAAGCTATTTCCTCATTATAGATACTGTATGTCAGAGAGAAATATTGAATAAACATGTTTAACGTTGCTTAGGCTTCGCATGTTCCACTTATTTGTCATGTGGTGTAAAACGTGCATTGGTCCGGTTTTGACTCGGTCCCACCCCTCCTTGGTCTCGGTCTCGGCAAGGTCATGGCCCTATAGAGTCTTGGTCTTGTCTCGGTCTTGACACACTCTGTTCTTGGTCTTGTCTCGTTCTCGGATTAGGTGGTCTTGCCCCCAACTCTAGAACAGCGTAGCTAACTTCTTTTTAAGTAACTTAACTTATAACGATGTAGTGGGGCAAAAAGCTACTTCGTTACAAAACGTAGTTTTAACTAGCTGATGTTTCTGATTGGCGTTGTACTGGCAGAAGTTGATTCTGATCCTTATTGCGTCACAGTGCGAACCTGGTAGCTGTGAGATGGAGTCAGAGGTAGAAGTCCATCTTGGCTGAAATGGAAGCAAGAATCTGTGGTTGTGAAACAGCTTGGATGTAGTTAGCTACTTTTTCTCTGTAACGTGTGGTGTAGCTAACTGCTGTATTAAGACAGGAGCTTGTTTGTAGCTTAGCTACTTTTAGTCATAAGTAGTTTTTAGCTTGAAAGTGAACGTGAGTGATTATTTGTCATTGTGAACACACCCCGCCGCAGTACACAGTCCACCACAGCAAAATGTGATCTCTCCATTTGACCCAGCTGTGAGGGAGCAGTGGGCAGCTGACATGAGCAGCGTCCGGGAAGCATTGCCTGGGGACGGTGCCTTTCTCATGAGTACCTCAGTGGTACCTTTACCAGTCAGGGATTTGAACCGGTGACCTTACGATCACGGGGCAAACTCCTTAACCGTTACACCTAAACTACCCCAAGTTGGTTAAATATACCGTTTAAAAGTGACTGGTGCCGAGGTGCTTTCATCCAGGTCCCCTCTCTCTCTCTGCAGGTTTGAAGGATCTTATGGTCTGCAGAACATCGAGCCGAGATTATTTCACACCACCGTCTGTGTTTAGCTTTCAGCAGGACAGCCTTGGCCCTTTCTTAATGGAACCTTGTAACTGCTCCTTATGAGCAAAGTGTGTGTGTGTGTGTGTGTGTGTGCGTGTGTGTGTTTATGTGATCAAGCCTCCTGTTAGAGAGGTTATTAGTAGGCACAGTTTGCTCTGGCTCTGTTCTGCCCATTTCTCTGCAGGAGAGGAGACTCGAGCAGACGCTCTCACTCCATGAATACACACCTCAGCGCGCGTGCACAAACACACACACACGCACACACAGACGTTGTTTGGAAAACTATGTGGCATCTAGAGAGCTCTATCTAACACCTAGTGTGGTGCAAGTGTTTTTGCTATTTTCAGACCAGTGCATGGTTAGTTTTTTCCGTTTTAAGCCCACAATGGCTAACTAGCAAATGACCTTACATTTTTAGGGGCATTCGGTCGTGAGTCATGTGCGTTGCTGGCGCAATGCACTTTGACAAAACGTTTGTGTCAGACGCTTTGTTTTCAGGGGCAGTTGGTAGCACAACAGTTCGCCCCGTGATAGAAAGGTCGCTGGTTCAAATCCCGGACCGGTAAAAGGTGCCACTAAGGTACTCATGAGCAATGTACTGTATGCGTTCCGTCCCCAAGCACTGCTAGCCAGGTACTGCCAAAAAAAGCTATCTACTGCTAGCTTGGAGGGGAGGGGTCAAGTGCAGAGCTGACATTTCGTTGTGGTGCGCTGTGCTGTGTTCACAATGACAAATAATCACTCATTTAAAAATTAATGATTCAGGTTGCAGTTATCATTTAATCGCCACTTCCTGATTATTTGAGCTGACCACAATTATTTTTGCATGAGTGCGTTTGCTGGATACCGTTCATGCCATTTCAGCTCATTGAGGAGATCCTCTATTTAATTAGTGTCCAATTGAATAAGACATTGGCACGCATCAAGACCACACTTAATGTCAGATAATTTAGGAGCACTGACTAGTTGTGGTAAGCAATCAGACATGAATGGAACAGCACTGATGCAGCACACTGTGAAAGACTGTAAGACAACTGGCCCAAAAGTTGATTTTTTTTTTAAAACAAGGGGAAAGCTGCCCCCTTCTATATATGTATATATATATTCTACATATATATATATGTATATATGTATATATATATATGAAGTATGAGTTGTGCAGTCATGTAAAGTATTGGTCTTTTGGCTATTGATAATACAGCTTTTTCTTTATGTTTTTTCTTTACTTCTTTTCCTTATAATTTGTTTGCAATCCAAGATATTTTCTTTAATTCTGTGGGATTTATTCTCTCTTGAATTCTTACATTTGTTTGACACTTGAGAAGTTGAGCATGATCATTTTGGCACAGTTCTTATGAGCAACAGAATAAACCCCAAGAAAAATATAATAAAGTTCTCCTTAATGGAGACATGCCCTTGTGGCCAAAATTGGGAATGACAATTTTTACAACCTGAAAAAGCTGCCGAAAAGAGAGCTGCTTGGGCTACCTATGAGTCCATGAGCTGAAGGTTTTAGCCCATGAATGATGTCTTCACAACAAAAAAACTGTGGAAGGAGAAACGTTAAGGTGTGAAGAGTAGAGGTGTGAATCTCCACTGGTCTCACGATTCGATTCGATTACGATTATCACATCAGCGATTCGATTCAGTTCGGTATCTTGATGCATCACGATGCATCGCGATGCATTCAATCAATTTTTTTTATTACTTCACATTGCACGCAGATTGGGCATGGATCACAGATTGGGAAGCCATAGTTGCTACTGAATTTTTATGTCACAGCCAGAAAATCACTAAGCAATGTCACTATGATACCATCCAGGGGTTTTCAACTGGTTCTGTCCCAGGGACCACCACTCAAGTGTTGGAGGGAGTATTTTTTGTCTGACTTTTTAGATATTTGCATTAAATTCATTATTCATTAAGATCAAAATCAAAATCAACTTTGTCACCTCTGCTATATACTGTACAGATATACAGAGAGATGAGACGACGTGGCTCCAATTTACACAGTGCAACAAGAAACAGGGAAGAAAGAACAAATAGGGAACATAGAACAAAAAGTATATAAATAGAATACAAAATATACATTTTAAACTACAAATGGAGTATTAAATATAAACTTTAAACTTTAAACTAGAAGTAGAAAGAAAGACCATTTAGATGCAGTATTAACCTACAAAAGTAGAAATTGACTTTTACACTGTATGTGCAAGAGGTTAGTAACAGTTTCAATATGAAAAATTCTATATCCAGTCTATTAATAAAACAGTATCTCTTACAACCGTCTGACTAGCACTGTGCAGTTTGTGCATATATTATAACAGCAGTGGAGAACTAGAGTCTGTGCGATACTTTTCAATAATTTGTGCAGATACGGTTAGTTAGAAGGTAACCAGTGATATATACATTCAATGTTCAAAATATGCCCAAATCAGTTGGCAATGTTTTGCAAAATAAAAAGGAATAATTTTTATAAAGTGAGTTGTGTAGTAAAGGGGGACTGCATGTCAGAGGCCATCTGCAATGCCGCCGTAGACCGCTAGGGGGCAGAGGATCGCCGGATGAAAACCTCTGTTGAAATCGATTACGAGCTGCCATTGCATCGATGCAGAATCATCCACATCTGCATCGCGATGCATCGATTATGTGATTAATTTCAACACCCCTAGTGAAGAGTGGCGCCCCTTGTAGCCAAAACAGGGAACGAAACCTTAATGGCCCTCTTTTGGGCAAAATCTGGAACTACAATGTTTTGAGCTGAAAAAACGCTGTTTGACTGTTGGTGACCCGGGCTTCCCTTAATGAGCTGGAACCTTTAAGCCATTAACTGTCTTGCTACGACAAAACTGTGAAAGTTGTTAACAAGAGCAAAAAGTGGGAAGTAGCAGAAAAAGAAGAAATAATAATGAGAACAAGGTTATTTCTGGTACGCAGCAGCCACAGTAATTGCATCTCTTTTAGACCAATTGAGACCGCAGCTATCTTTTCAACCTTAAACTAGCCATAGGTTTGTGCCGTACAGGTTGATATTAATTAAAATAGATTTGAATATTTTTATAGACAGATTAAAATGAGAGCCTCTAGATTTTAGTTTTAGTAGTACCAAAACTAGCTGACACACTGAGGTGTGTGTATCCTTTACACTCTGTGTTTGTGGGTGTCCATCCCCAAGTCCATATGGATGCTGAGTAGGCAGATGGTGTCGGTGTTCGTGTGTTTTTGGAGCTTCGTCCCGGTCTCATCTGTCACACTGAGTCACTGTGATGTGATTGGACCGACTCAGACTTTGTGTGTGTATGTGTGTGTGTATGTGTGTGTGTGTGTGTGAATGTGGTGTATGGTTTATAGTGTATTGTGTGGGTATTGTGTACTGTGTGTGTGTGTGTAGTGTGTATGTGATGTATGGTGTTTGTGTGTTTGGTGTATGGTGTGCGTGGTGTATGGTGTATGTCTGCATGGTATATGGTGTGTGTTGGCTGTGTGTATGTGATGTATGGTGTGTGTGTGTGTGTAGCGTATAGTGTGTGGTGTATGGTGTGTGTGTGTGTGTGGTGTATAGTGTGTGATGTATGGTGTGTGTGTGTTTGTGGTGTATGGTTTGTGTGTGTAGTGTGTGGTGTGTGTGTGTGTGTGGTATATGGTGTATGTGTGTGTGTGTATGTGATGTATGGTGTTTGTGTGTATGGTATATGTCTGCATGGTGTATGGTGTGTGTTGGCTGTGTGTATGTGATGTATGGTGTGTGTGTGTGGCGTATAGTGTGCGATGTATGGTTTGTGTGTGTAGTGTGTGTGTGTGTGTGTGTGTGTGTGTGTGGTGTATAGTGTGCAATGTATGGTTTGTGTGTGTAGTGTGTGTGTGTGTGTGTGTGGTGTATAGTGTGTGATGTATGGCGTGTGTGTGTTTGTGGTGTATGGTTTGTATGTGTAGTGTGTGGTGTGTGTGTGTGTATGTGATGTATGGTGTTTGTGTGTATGGTGTATGTCTGCATGGTGTATGGTTTGTGTGTGTGTAGTGTGTGTGGTGTGTGTGTGGTGTGTGTGTGGTGTGTGTGTATGTGATGTATGGTGTTTGTGTGTATGGTGTATGTCTGCATGGTGTATGGTTTGTGTGGGTGTAGTGTGTGTGTGTGTGTGG